>JAQZBX010015955.1:0-36997 GCA_029593785.1 Cabassous unicinctus
AGCTGGGACAGGAAATGGAGGGACTGTCAGAATTCTGAATCCCTAAACCAAACTCTGCATGAAATTAGAAACATTCTTTGGACTTTCCACTTATGTAGCCAATTGTTTCTCTTCTGTACTTTAGGGCAATTTGAGTTGAGTATGTGACACTTGCAACTACAAGTATCTTCATTCATCTGTAAAATATGATCTTTCCTTAATTTTTACTCCCTGATTTTCTCTGGAAACCTTAGACTGTTCCAGTACTAGAACTTCTGCATGGCAGTCCCTCAGTAATAGGTGGTTGAATATTTTATCCTACATTATTAGAATAAAATTGATTTTCACATTAAGCAAGTGACAGTGGGTGATTTTCCCTGTAACATGGGATGACCACCGTTATTATTCATCAATGTCGCGGTGGTGGGTTGTATATTCCTACGCTGTCTGCATATATACCCATGCCAGCCCACACGCTCTTATTGTAGTGGGAAGGGCAGTCTTCTCACTGAGGCTTGTGACTACTTCATCAAGAGAAAGTGGCGGATGTGAAGCTACAGGACTTCTGAGGCTAGGTCATAGAAAGGCTACAGCTTCCTCCTGGCTCTCTCTCTCCCTCTCTCTCAGATGCTCGGCCTTTGGAACCCAGTCGCCATTCTGTGAAGAAAGCTGAAAAGAAGAGGCTCATGTGGAGAGGAACTGGACCTCCCAGCCTCCAGCAGCATCAGCTGCCACACACCAGTGGTGAAGCCTGCAGATCCTTCCAGCCCCAGCCTGCCAGTCGTCTTGCTGCGGCCCCAGATGTTGTGGTGGAGGGACGAGCCTTGGCCCCTGTGCCTTGCCTGAACTCCTGACGCACCGAAGACGTGAGCATAACAGATGGTGGTTTTGCACCACCAGGTTTTGGGGTAAATTGTTACACGGCCACAGTGGGGTGGTTGGTCATGTGTCCCCTTGGCTAGGCTGGACCACATTTCCCAGAATCCCCTTGCTGGTATGTTTCTGGTCAGAGTGGGCCACAGGCAGATGCTTTTTTTTTTTTTTTAATTCTTTTTTTATTAGAGAAGTTGTAGGTTTACAGAAAATTCATGCAGAAAATACAGAGTATGCAGGCCCCATTATTAACCTTTTGCTTTAGTATGGTACCTTTGTAACAACTGATAGGAGAATATTACTATGATTATACTATTAACTATCATCCATGGCTTACATTAGGGGTCACTGTGTTGTACAACCCTATGACTGTTTTTTAAAAATTTTATTCTAGTTACATAGATACAGCCTAGTATTTCCCTTTTAATTACACTCAGGTTCATAATTCGGGGATGCTTGGGGAGAGGTGGAGGGTGACAGTGGAGCTGCAGCTGTTTTGTAACACACGTTGTCACTCACCTGCTGGCTTGTGGACACGAGGCAGTGACGGCGCCTGTGCCTGCCTCAGCTGCCCCCACGTGCTCCCTCGGCTTCTCCCTCTCCTAGGCCAGAGTTTAATCAGCCCCATGAGGAGGGGCCCAGCCTTCTTCAGGACACCCGTATCATTAGGGCTCCAGGGACAGGAGTCCTGATGGGGTCCAGCTGTGGATTCCACCTTGTCCTGACTCCACCAGGTAAAACCCCTTCCCTTTCCTATAGCCTTCCCTGTGGACTTCACAGCCTTCAGGCAGAGGCTCCTTAGCCAGCTCCCCCAACTGCCCAAGATTAAGTCACTTATAGATACTAGACACTAGATAATGCTTAGTAAATGACTAACACTATATGTTGTAATGCGTAACATATTTCAAGTATTATATACACATTGCAAACACATATGTATGCATATACATTTCCTAGCTTCTGCTTCTCTGATTGAACTTTGACAAACATAGTAACTGGACCAGTCAGCTTCGTAGTATCAATAACCTGCTTTTCTTCTTCGTTTCTCTCATTCCCCTTCCGTTTGTCACTCTTGCACAGTCGCTGGCTGTAGTTATTGCAGAGAGCATCCTGCACCTGTCCCTATTTACATGCATACTTGTGCAGTCCTCACTGATTTGCAAATCTGAATACATTTTTGATGATTCGAATAACCTTTGAATGCAAGCGACATCTAAGAACCTTTCCAAGTTTACAATAAGAGATTTATGTCAACATTGGGCCTGACAAATGTTCACATTCAGAGAAAGTCTCACTTCCTCCTCCTCATTCCCTGGATGACTCTTGAGCCAATTATTTAGGCCAAGGCAGGGAACAAATCCAATTAGCCCATGAGGACTTCTGCTGAAGGATTTAGATGTTTACTCGTGGTAGGCTGTGTTTGGAATTTGGCCACCGAGAGGTATCCTCCATGCCAGGCATTTTCCTGTGAGGCCAGGCACGAGGGAGACTTGTGACAGTCCCTCTGTGCACCCTGAAGCTGATGTAAGTTGCTCCCTCCTTTGGTAGTATTTGGTGGCACATTATGGCAACCCCATCACATGCTAACTGCAAAGCTTTGTCACCAAGGAGACCACCACAGCCAAGGATACCGGTGGATTACATGCTGATAATTCAGAGTGAAACATTGCAATATTTAAAAAAATAATTTAACCTAAATTTCTGCCAGTGGAGGTGGCCCCAAAGTGAGATGTCTCTACATAACCCTATATATCATGTTCTTAATCCCACATGTAGTATGGTTCACCAACATACTGAGAAGATAAACCAAGTATGCAGATCTTTTTATCCCAGGTGCAGAGAAGATCAGAAAAGGCTTCTAAGCATTGAGCACATTGGAATAAATTGCATATGGCAGTGTGTCTGGCTCCCCATGGCTTCCCCTTCTGCTATCACCCAGGGTTGTATTACAAAATCCTGTCCTCTGGCTACAGTTGGATGGACCAGGTGTGGACATCTGACCCAAACTGGGCCAATCAGATTCTTTTTCCTGGGAACTTGGATTTTTTCCGAGATACTCAATCTATTTGTGTTACCGGAATGGTAATATGTCAATATGGCATATGAAAATTATATCAGATGCAAGTGGCTAAAATCCAACCCAACTGGCCTAATCATAAAGGGAATTTATTGTCTCTTATAACTGAAAAATCTGATGGTAAAACTCATTTCTGGTTTCGCTTGCTCCCTGGATTTAAACCTTGTAACAGGACCTAGATTCTGTTTCCATTTCTTAACTCTGTTTTCTCTGGGTTGGTGTAATCTCCAACTGTGATGTCAAGAAGGCTGCAACAGCTCCAGCTTACTACTCCCAAGTTCAAGTCCCTGAAGAAAGGTGCATCCTTTTCTTGCTGAAGCCCCAGCAAGAGTCTCATTACATCTTATTGGCTCTGTCAAATCATATTCCTATAGCTGATCCACTCACTGGCTACCTGCAGCCAGGTATTTAGTCAGGGATTTAGAAAAGGAGGGAAAGCAAAAGCACGAGAGTGCCCCCAGCTCCCAAAGGCCACTATCCACCGGAACCATGGGGTGGTCGTGTTCCATCTTGTGGACAGAGAAGCAGAGAAAGCTCTGATTAAAATGATTGAAAATACCAATGTCTTAGTTTCCCAGCTGCTATGACAAACGCCACACAAGGGCTTGGCTTAAACAACAGGAATTCATTGTCTCGTGGTCTCAGAGGCTGGAAGGCTGTCTTCCTCTCAGGGTTATAGCATTCTGACTGGCTGGCGGTCCTTGGGATTCCTTGGCTTTTCCATCGCATGGCGGGTTCCTGCTGACTTCCGGCTTTCGGCGTCTCCCTGTGGCTTTCTCTTTAGAGGGTCTCCAGTAGTAGACCTGATTCAGTTGGCCATATTTAAAAAATAACATTTTCAAAAGGTTCTGTTGACAATGGGATCACACCCACAAGAGTGGGATTGGGACTAAGATCATGATTCTTTTTTGGGGGGGAGGGGATGCATAATTCAATCTACCACAACTGACAAAGACAGGCAGAAAGAAAGACAGACAGAAAACAGGGTACTTCCTCAGTTCTCTGGTTTTCCAGGACCTACTTCCTGTTTCTTCCGGAGGTTCAATGCAGACTTCATCTTAGCGTCGGTGAGACTTCCCTGTGGTTTGATAGTATTGTTGATTTTCCCTCCTCATGGTAGTTTGAATTTGTTCATAGTATCGGAGCCAATGACATTACCTAACCCGTGAAACTTAGAGTTTTCTTGTCATTCTATTATGGGAAAAGCAATAGAACCTTTCCCAGGCTAACGTCTGCCTTGGAAGGAAAAACAACCAAACTGCTCTGTCCTCTGAGACAGAACACTGGACGTTTGTGGGTTTTGCTGCCAGCAGCCTCTCTTTGCTCTGTGGGAAATGTGCTCTGAATTTGCTTTGGAAAACCATCGTCCTACCATTCTCCAATGACGTATTTTGGGTAAAGCTGCCTCCATGCCTAAGCCAATCTGTGCATGCCACCCTAGTGTCCACATGACACAAATCCTGCAGATCACTGAAAAGAAATTCCATTCCCAGACTTTTGTTGGAACTATCAGGGAAGCACACTTTCTTTTCCTGATGACTGAGTGTGAAAGGGTTATGGTGCTGGGATTCTGGTAGTTATCTTGTGGGCATATGGACCAGACACCAAGGAAGCAGAGCTGAGAAATCCAGAGACAGAAGTTCCATCCCAGTGAAATCATTTGAGACCTGGATCAAGCTGTACCTGAAGCAGGAACTACTTCTGGATTGTTCAGTTTTGTGAACCAATACATTCCTTTTTCCTTTTTTAAGCTGGTTTGAATGAGGGTTTTTGTCACATGCAGCAGGAAGAATCATAACTAACAAAGTTGTGGGAAGTTGGGTTTGAGGAAAGGTGTCAGGTAATCTATAAGATGGAGAGTCTGAACTACCGACGGAGACAGGTTCTAAAACTCCACTTTCCCTTTTCTTTGAAATCATAAAGCACTTCGCGTCTACGATTGGTTTGGCCTATATCACAGGTGCCTTGAATTGCAATTACAGTTCTCCTGTGGTGGTTACAAATTTCACAAACATCAAGCTCCAGTGTGTAGAAATGTAATTTTCTTTATTGTTTTATAATTGAGCTTGATTCAGCTCACAAACCCTCATTTCTGCTGTTGGTGGAAAACTTACTCTTGTCAATTCCAGGTAATTCTGTCAGTCCCGGTTTAAAATGGAGTATCTTTTGGGGGAAATATCCAGTCAGTTCAGGATTCCAAGCTCTTTCCCCCTGAGGTGACCTGTGTTCTGGCAGACCTGGCAAGGACTGGCTGACAGGGGGCCTGTGATTATGGCGGCCCACGGCGCCCCTGCAGGCCCTGCCCCTGCCCAGCTCTCAGCTCAGCTTCTGGGGCCTCGGCCTCGTGCTCCAGCTTGTCCCCACCTGGCCTAAGCCAGTGATCCTCAAACTTTATGTGCACAAGAATCACCTGGAGGGCTTGTTAAGACACAGGTTCCTGGGCCTACCCCGGGAGGTGCTGATCCAGTCGTTCTGGGGTGGGGCCTGAGAATTTGCATTTCTACAGTTGGACAGAGTGTTGAGGAAAACATGCAGGTAACAGGGGAATTTGCATTTCTAACCAGCTCCACTTGCTGCTGCCGCCGCTGCTGGTCCCTCAGGAACACCTGCAGCCTCTGCCACGCAGTCCCGGGGCTCACAGCCTGCCAGCTCTCAACGCTCAGCTCCTCCCGGGCATCCCCCTCCAAAATCTGGGGACCCTGGGATCCTCCTCATCCTGCAGAGGAGGGAAATGGGTTGGAGGACTGGTGACACCTCAACATTCTGCTTCTGGGCTACAAGAAGCACCCCATGTGGCTCACGACTTTTGGGGAGGCAGCCTCCTCCCAGGCTTTCAGCCCAGTGTCAGGTTCTCAGCCTCCCGGGGAGTTTTACTTTTTCTTTCCCAGGATAGAAGAAATTTATTCGAAGTCCGAGTATAGACCGGCCAGATTGCCTTCTAGAATGAGAACAGCAAAAAAGAGGTCTACAGGAAAGGTAAAAAGTTTGTTACAAAATCGTTTTAATCAATTCTTTTCCCATTGGGGACGGGCGACGGCATGAGCCGCGGACAGGGCTTGGCTCCACGCTTACAAAACTGAAGCTGTGAGTTGGTGGTATCAAAATCTACATCTGAGTCCCCATGAAAAGCCGTGTCGTGCTCCCCTCAAGTCTCACAACAGGCACAAAAAGTCCTAAGTATTGACACCCTTGGCACCGTCCTTGTATGCAAACATGGGGACTCCAAGAGACACCCCACACTGGGGCAAGGAGGCCAGCTCGACGTCGGAACAGTGTGTGGACCACTGGACTCGAGTGTGCAGGTGGGGAGGAAGTAATGAAGGCTTTGAGGGCCGCTAGTCCCACCTTCTGGGGGCCCAGCGCTAGAGGCAGACAAAAACAGAAACAAAACTTTGGTCCACAGTTTGCAGGAAGGAAAAAAGACAAACCTTGAAGAGTCTCAGCGTGCTTGTGTTACAGGCAGATGACGAGTCAGGCGTGGACGAAGGCAAGTGGAGGTGTAGTAGTTTGGTATTATTTATGAATTCCAAAAATAGATATTGGATTATGTTTGTAAACTAGCCTGTTCGTTGGGGCATGTTCCCCTTTGATTGTATTCAGCTCAGAGGTTTCACTTTTACTTGATTAAATTATGATCAAGGCTTTGATTCGGCCATGTCAGTAGGATGCTGAGTCCCTGTCCCCTTGGTGGTGGGTGGGGACTCACAGAGAAAATGACACAGCAGAGGAGAGAATTGGAGTTTTGATGCTGGAGCCCCAGGGAAATAAATGTGCGGAGAAGGAGAACACAGAGGAAGAGAGACAGCTCGTTGGGATCCTGCGGCCTGGGAAGAGAGATGAGCCATTTGTCTCTTAGTTTGCAGCTGCAGAGACCAGAGCCCTGAGCAGCTGAGTCTGGAGAGAAATGAGCTCTGGGGAGAGACACAAGCCTTATGCCTGCCTGAGAGGAGGGCTGAACACTTGCAGAGACTGGCAGCCATCTTGTTCCAACACGGGGCCAATGATTTTGGGTGAGAAAGTACCTCTTATGGTACCTTGAGTTGGCCTCTTTAGGGCCTTGTGACTCTAAGCTTCTACCCCAAATAAATACCCTTATAAAAGCCAACAGAGTTTGGTACTTTGCATCAGCACTTCTTTGGCTAAGACAGGGGGTTAGCAGAGGTCTTGGGGGTTTTGATCTCACGGCAGTCAGCAGGGCTCCACCTACCCATCCCTCGCTGGCTCCTGTGAGCTCAGCAGCCCCCCACCCCTCCCAAGCTCTGTGGGTCCAGCTCTTTGCTCTGGTGCCCCCAGGTTGGCCCTTAATATCATTTGGAATAGCAACGAAAACAATCTCTTCTCGCTCACCTCTGAATCTTACAACCGAAAATCGGGTTGCAATCGGCGTTTCCAAGGCCAGGCTTCTGCTCTTGCGTGGAGGAAGTTCACCCTAGGGCTTGCCGTCGAGAGTTTGCTGGCTGGTTCTGGCTGCCTCTGTGGGCCCAGCTCCTCCTCGGTGGTCTTGTTTTAGTGGTGGAAGGGCTGCCGTGCAAAAAACCAAAACTAAAAAGAATTACGAGAGGGAGAATGACTTTGGTAGCATTTGGCATTCTCTGGCTGTGCTGAGCGTTGGGTTGCTCTTCTGGCTGTGGAAAGTTCTGGAGGGGTGGGATGGCATTGGGCTGCCACCTGTGCTGGCCGTTTGGCCCCTGTGTGGCCAAACACCACACACTGTGATGGGAAGCACCGCCAGCAGAAGGAACTTTCCCTGCCACCGTGAATGTTCATTTTCTTAAGCCACTTGGCCTGCAGGTGATCGCTGTCCTCTTAGCCTCCGAACTTGGCCTTGGTATTTTCTATTAGCAGCGTTCTCTCCCAGGAACCAGCACCGAGCGCCCTAGAGAGTCCTCCTGGGGTGAGGGAGCCTCTGGGCACCCCAAGCCATCCTCGGGAAGCTCAGGCCTCGCCCACTTCTCTCCCCTCAGCCCTAGGGTCCTCTAGCCTGAGGCCTGCGCCAATGCAGGTGTGCGGACACGGCTAAATCGAGTGTGTTTCCACCACGGCTCTTCCACTGGACCGAGGCCCCCAGCTGCCGAGGGCTCACTGCGGCTCTCTTGAGGATTTCCCTTCGCGCAATGGAAGTGGCTTCACCCAGGAGGTTCTGGACGGCCCTTGGAGGGGAGGGCTGCCCGCAGCCCACAGTCCGCAGCCACGACTGACCGTAGCGTGGGGAGCTAAGGCTGCTCCCCACACCTCAAAGGGGGCCAGCTCTGGTCCAGTTTGTGCCTGGAGCCCCAGGTGGCTCGGGCTGAGGTTGCTTCCCACGGACGTGGAGACCTCGTCCTTGCCCCGTCCTCTAGCCCTCTCCTGTCCCCTCACTCCAGTCTCTTGCATGTCCTGAATCCCCATCTCAGACTTTCTTTTAGTGTAGCTGACAGGGGGACAGACACTGTTCTCTGTGGCTCTATAGGTGGCTGGGTAAGGTGCCGCCGAGGCCAGGGATTCTCAAACTTTAATGTGCATGAGAAGCGCCTGCAGGGCTTGGGAAAACACAGCTTCAGGGCCTAACCCCAGAGATTCTGACCGAGTAGGTCTGGGGCAGGGCCTGAGAACCAGCATTTCTACACGCTCCCAGGCCATGCTGATGTGCTCCAGGGACCCTACTTTTAGAACCACCTGCCCGAGCTGCGTGGATTGGCAGGATCTCATCTTGTCTGCACAGGGCTGATGCCAAAGAGGGCAGGCATGCTGGGGTGGTTTGCAGAAGTTAGGTGGCAAGTGGGAATTTGGGGGTTGGACCAAGAATGTGAAGGGGGTTGAGTGCCGGGCTGGGGCATGGGAGGAGACGGAAGCCAATGTGGTAGTTTTTTTTTTATTTATTCCCCACCCCCCGGTGTTTGCAGTTGCTGTGTCTGTTTGTCTTCCTTGTTTCTTTAGGAGGCACCAGGAACCGAACGCAAGACCTCTGATGTGGGATGGAGGTGCCTAATCGCTTGAGCCACCTCCGTTCCCTGCTTTTGTTGTGTCTTTCATTATGTTTTTGTTCTTGTGTCTCTTGTTGCGACAGCTTGCTGCACCCGCCCGTCGCGCCAGTTCGCTATCTTCTTTAGGAGGCACCAGGAACCGAACCAAGGACCTCCCATGTGGTAGGCGGGAGCCCACTCGCTTGAGCCACATCCGTTCCCAACGTGGTGGTTCTGAAGGTTGGTTTCTGGGCCCAGCCTGGAGGTGTCTGTGAGACCGAGGGGTCCCCGAGTTCATTCTACTAGGGAGAAGAGAGGAAGCCTGACAGAGAAAAGGGGACCAGGGCATTCTCCCGTGCAGGAATGCACACATGTGTACACACGGGCACGCGTGTGGTCAGAGCTGGTCAGTACTTTCAGCTTCACCTGCACAAGACAGAGCCACCAGCAGTGGTTTCCAGCACGAAGGCTGGGCTAGGTCCACCCGCACGTGCTGACCGTTTCTGTTTGGATTCTTGTCTCCACTGTGCAGCAATCTGTTTGTGGAGTAGAGCCTGCTTCTCCTTTGCAGCTCCTGACAATTTCCGTGTGTCTGCCGCGTCCACCCTTGCTCCCCTGCCCAGCAAAGCCCTGCTGCTGGCATTTCTTCTCGCGCTGCCTTTTCTGTTTCGGTTACACTGAGGAAAGTTTCAATCTTCTCTGTGTTTTGTTCTATTCACTCAATGATTAGAGTTTTTGAATTCTTCTGATTCTTTGTTCCCAAACAGCCCTGGGCCCGGAGCCCCAGCTCTCTGCACCAGCATATGGTTTGTGCTGAGCAGTCTGCCAGCAGGTGGCAGGGTGTCATCTTCTCATTTAGAACAGATTTTCGGATGTGCTGCAGGCGCCAGGCCGGCCCCACGTGCGCTGTCCTCTCTACATGAGTTAAAGAAGGGGGCTTGGGTTCAGAGGTGGGGGCAGTCACCTGCCTATTTCCAGCACATTCTCGTCCTCACTGCCTGCGATCCTGCTTGTTTTCTTGTTTCCTTTCGTCTTCCTCTTCTTCCCCCATCCCCTCTCCTCCATGGTCCCTACTCCGCCGAGCTCCGTGTGGACACTCACGGCGGCCCGCCAGGGCCCCCTTTCCAGCGGGTGCACCTGTCCCCTGACTGTGCGAGTGTGGCTGCTGGCAGCTCACAGCTGTCCCTTCTCGCTGACGGGAGCACCTCTCTGAGGGTGTACACAGGCCCTGGGTGGGAGGCCCCCGGCCAGGGACTGCCTCCCAAGGGGAATGAAAGGCCAGCCCCTGGCCAAGGCGGGGCCAGCGCTGTGGGCGGTCGATGCCCAGAGCCCCTGCGGGTCTGTCCAGCTGCCACCCAAGTCCTTCTGCGCCTTCTCCCGCCCCATCCGCTTTCCTCTCCGCCTCCTCCCGCTGCCCTCCCTCCATCCGCCCCGGGCAGCTGGAGCCAGCCCCGGGTCAGCTTTAGGGAGCCAAGCGATGGGAGAGGCAAAGGCTGGGGGGATGCGCCCGAAAGCCAAGGGCCGCCAGGGACGGCGGGCAGGGCGGGGGGCTGGAGGACAGGCGGGGCGCAGATCCGCCCTGGCCTCTCCAGGGGGAGGCGCGCGCCCAGCTTTGCGCTTCCGCTCTCCAGGCGGGTGCGAGCGCACGTTGCTGTGGTCTAAGCCACCCGTGTGCGGGCTTCGCTAAGGCAGCTCTAGGAAACCAAGACGAGAGGCAGCGGTGCCTTTTCCTCCACGCGGCCACAGGCCAGGCCTTGATGGATCCGCGGGCGTGGCCCTCACGCTCGTGGGCAGCTTCTCTGGGTGGACGGGCATGTGCACGCAGTTCCTCTGCCCCTGCAACTGCTCTCCCCGCAGGAGTCCCCGCACCGACAGCGATCCGCGCGCGGCCCTGTTCGCGCACAGCCGCTCCGGCCTCCCCTCTGCTCTTGGCCATTCCGATGCTGGTACTTCATCATGCTGTTTGCTCCCGGTTGCTGTGACTTTAGCACCTTTGCATTTCCTTATTGGCTACTGGCGCTTTTCCTTCTGCAAACTACCTGCTTATTTTGTTTTTTATAATTTAAAAAACTCCTTTGTTTATTCTACGCATGAATCCCTTGTCAGTTTTATATAGTGAAATTCTCTTCTCTGAGTGGGCCATCTGTCTCTTTTCCTTGTTTATGGCATCCTTCGCTGAGCGGAAATGCTGGAGAACTACCACCTTCTGCTCTCATGGCCGTATGGAGATTTTGATAAAATTGCTCACTTATATTTCATTTGCTCTTTATTGCAGTCCTGCTAACCAGGACTCAGGCGAGAGTCCAGAAGGAGCTGGCTTAATGGACTGTCAGGCTTACTAAACCGTGTTTGCACAAAATCACATCTACCTTCTCACACTGACACATAAACCCAATGTTTGTGCCGTGGTCCTCTCTTCCATGAAGCTGAGTCCTTTTTCTGGACACCCCTGCTGGGCCCTCCCCCTGAACCCCAGAGGTGCCCCGACTCGCTTGAGCTGTGCAGAAAGCACACATAAGCTTGCCGAGCCGGTCCCGGCACGTCAGCAATCGGCTTTAATTCCTTGGCAGCCTCCTGAGGGCTGTTCATCTTTGTGTGTCTCGGAAGGTCCCCAGTCACACACTGCTGCACTCATAGTCAGCAAACAGTATTACAGCAAATGGCCAGAGGAATACACACCGCCGAAGGGCGTCACCGCCACCCTGAGGCCTGAGAAGGAAGGGTTTTTATTTGGTGGGGTGCTACTAGCACGCCTTCAGCTGGTGACTGCTCACACCAGTAGGTGGAAGCTCAGAGCAAGAAGGAATGATTGTGAGGGGTGCCCAGGTGGGCTGTCAGGGTTATGGGTATGGAGACAGGGGCTGATCCTGCGGCCAAGGTTCTTCGTTCAGACAGTTGCCTGGCCAGGGGCCAGCAAGACTTTTCTGTACAGGATCAGACAGTAAATATTTCAGACTGTGCTGCTCATATGGTCTCTGTCACAACTACTCCACTCTGCTGATGTAGTGCTAAAGCAGCCTTAGGCAAGATGTGAATGAATGGGCATGTTGTGTTCCAATAAAACTTTATTTACAAAAACAGGCAGGGGGTCAGATTGGGCCGTAGATGGGCTTTGGTTGCTGGGTTGTAGTTTGTTAAACCCTAGCCTGCAATGTCAAATATGCCTGTAATGGGACTTTGAGCTGAGACTTTCAAGGAAGTCTCTGATGTTTCACAGTTGCTTTGGATTGCTTCGGATTGGCTTGAATAAGGCTAAAATGACAAAAGGAGATGTAGCAAGATTCTAATCATATTTATGATGTAATGATGATATCAAATATGTAATGGTGTGTCCAGGGCAAGGCTTGGAATTGGGAAGGGGCATAGGCAGCTACTAAGGATGGAAATAGCTTTTATTTAAATTCATCCTGACCCGTAGTCCAGGGGCTGGTTCTACTGCCACCAATTCAATTAAGATTTTTGTTACTTGGAGGTGGGCCTGGTTAGTTAGAGACTTTAGAGCAAATCTCTATTGCCACAAGGCCCTACAAGGCCCTAAATCAATACCTGTATAATCAAGTTAGGGGGATGTAAGTCTCAGTGCAGGTCAAATCCATCCCCCTGCCTGTTTTTTTCAAGTAAAGTTAATGGAACATAGTCATGCCCATGCAGTTACATTTTATCTGACTGCTTTTGCCCAACAACCGCAGAATCAAATAGTTGCAACAGAGACCAGCAAAGCCTAAAATATTGACCCTGTGCCTCTTTACAGAAAATATCTGGTGACCCCTCACTAGATCCTGGGGAGGGAAAGGATTGTAATTAAGGTCTGTTGCCTCTTCCTGCTGATAGAATGATATAGTTAGGTTTAGGTTTAGCTATGACAGAAACCCCCCACCCAACCCCACCCCCAAAAAAACAAACGAACAGAAAAAAAACAACAACAGTAACTTATACAAGAAAGGAGTTTCTTTCTCTCATAAATGAACTCTAGAGGTAAGCAGCCCAGAGCATGTGTGTTGGTTCCATGGCCATCTAGGACCTACCTGGGCTCCTTCTATCTGTTGTTCTGCTATCTTCCTCATGTGACTTCCTTTTTATGGATCACAATGGCTGCTCAGGTACCAGCCATCACATCTGCATTCCAGCCAGCTGGAAGAAGGTAGAAAGGAAAAAAAAGATATGCTGTGGTAGATTAAAATTGACCATAAGTTCTTTGTAGCACCTCCCTACTCCTTGAATCTGGACTGCACTTGTGACTTATTTTGGCCAATAGAATGCAGCAGAGGTGATGTCTTTTGAGTCACCCAGGTCTCAAAGGGCCTTACAGCTTCTGCTCCCATTCGCTTGGAGATCTGCTGCCATGTTAACAATTCCAAGCTAGTCTGCCCGAGAGGCCCCATGGAGGAGAACTGAGGTGTCCTAGCTGAGACCCTGCCATCTGCCAGACATGACAATGAGGCCATCGAGACAATTTGGCTGATTGTAGGTGCATGAGTAAGCCAGGCAAGAGCAGAGGAAGAACTGCTGAATCATGAGCTAGTAAATGATGGTGGCTTTAAACCACTCTGTTTTGGGGTGCTTTGTTACACGGCCAAGATTAACTGATACACACGCTCTCTTTCCTAGGAGTTTGCACACAATGCTTCTACTTCTATTCGCCTGGACAGGTTGTGACAATACGACACAACTAGCTGCAAGAGTCCAGTGAAACTCAATATAATCATGGCCATCTCAGTGTATAGGAAGGAGTAGACCCAGATTTTCCAGTTCGGAAGCACACCTTGGCTGAGCACTGAGCTGAAGTCAGCTTCTTTTCCTCCTCTTCATGCCCGCCATGGTGTACGAGGCACTGCTCCGTAAGGCGTAGATGGAGGCTTTCTATGTTCGTGGAACTAGAAAGATGGTTTTCTGAGTGTGTCTCAGCGTGGAGCAAAGCGACCTTGGGGACAGGGTTGGCACCTCCAGACCATCCCCCAGGTCATGGCTGTCCCTCATAGGTCTTGCTGATGCCTCAGCTCCTGCTACATTCCCAGCACGGGGCCCATCTGTGGCGAATCCTGCCATCTGCACCTCTTGCTTTGCTGTCACGGCTGTGTGCATGCCATTGAGTTCTGCTGCTCTTGCTGCCTGGAGCCTTGGGGTGGTAGGGGGGCTGTTACATCCAGCAATCACCTCTACTGCCATTACTCCAGGCTTATTTTGACTAGTGGATGCTGCCTTGGTAGAGGAAAGCATTTTCTCAGGGTTCTTTTGCCAGTTAGGATCCAGTTCATCTGCAAATAACAGAAAACCCAATGACTTAGGCAAGATGGAGAAGTAAAAAAAAAAATCATAGTTATATGGTAACTCAGTCATCAGGGATGCACACTCTTTCTATCTTTCTTTTTTGCTCTCCTTAACAATGGTTTCTTGTCTCAAGTTTGCTTCATGGTGGCAAAATGGTTGCTGGAGATCAACAATTACATTTATGTTCCTTTTCCAGACAGCAGAAAGGAAGAGGGTCAAGGGCAAAGTGGCACAATTCCAAGCAGAGTCAGCCCGATTTAAAGAGCTTTCTTAGAAGCTCCACCAGGCAATTTCTGCTTATATCTCAATAGCTACATATATCTGCAAAGAAGGCTTGGAAATGTCATTTTTTGCTGGCCCATTTCTACTAATAAGGGAGAATGGAAAATGGGAATATTGGAGAGGTGAGTGGCAGCCTCTGCCACAGTTCATGCTTGAATGAGGCATCAATGGGATCGTCTCTTGAGTGCTTCTCTAAGCACCTTCCCCCTGAGAAAGAGGTGGAAATAGTTAATCTTACTGTGATGTCCTTCCCCTTGGAACAGAGTTTATTCTGGTCCTGCCCTGAATTATGAATCCTGGGTTTATTTCTAGACCTTTCTGATATCCATTCTGCCCCATGAAGGACACCTAGCTTCCCCCCTGCATTCTTACAGCACCTGCTCATAGTTTTCAAATGACTCCCAGTGTGGGCAGGAGACCCCGCTTTCCCTGACCCTGGAGCCAGCCTCAGCTACCGTATTAGCTCCCTGTAGACACCTTCACTGGCCTCCCTCCTATCCCACTTTTTTCTTCAAACACGCAGTTCTCCTAAGGCTTAAGCCTTGGAAGATCTTCCAGATATCACTGAGGTACAAGTTTTAAGTAAAGACTCTATAAGTAGGGTGCCTGAGGTCATGCAAAGGGGCCTCCTGCAGTTATGATTGACTGAAATGGCCAGCAAAAAGTGAAGACTTGAAAATAAAGCTGTCTTCTGCTCCCCAGCAGCATCTCCTTGCCATTTAATTTGGTGAATCTGGTCCCACATTTCTGATCTCCAAGTAAATCCTCTTTCTGGTGTCACTGTCCCAGTGCCTCGTTGTGTGCTAATTATTATGACTAACCCAAGTAGATGTTGGCTTTTGTCCTACTTAGACATTCAAGATGTGGTTGTTTGAATAAAGGCAGGAGTTTGATTAACGGTATTAGGATAAGATTCAAATGATATTTACCTAGGAAAGTCTATAGATCCTGGGATGGCTTGTTGCTCAGATTCATTGGACTGTTTAGCCTCCTTGATTGGATGTGGTAAAGCAATAACTTGGTGTCAGCATCATGATCCAAATAGTTTGGATTTCTTTAGTGAGAACCTTGTTTAAAATTTGTATCTGGGAAGCGGGTGTAGCTCAATGGATAGAGCTCCCGTTTACCATATGGGAGGCCCCAGGAAGCGAACCCGGGACCTCCTTGTGAGAGCAGGCCGGCCTGAGAGGTGCGGTGGACTGATGCAGCGGGACCTCACAGCAAGGGGGAGATGAGCGGACACAGAGGAAGCACACAGCGAATGGACACAGTAAAACACAAGCAGCAAGGGGGGCCATAAATAAATAAACAAATAAATCTTTAAAAATAAAATAAAATAAAATGTGTATCTGTCAGGAAAGGCTGTTAGCTGCAGTAACAAACACCCCCCAGAATCTTGAAATAACAAAGGTTTATTTCTCACACTTGCTACATGTCCATGTGAGTTTATAGAAGGATTCTGCTCAATATAATCACTAGGGACCCAGTCAACACAATGCTGCTGTTCTAGAAAGTGAGAGGAAAGGGTGCTTGGGAGGTCTTGAACTGGCAATTACATGCGCTTGCCCAGAGATGACACTTGTCACTTCTGATCAGAATGTATTGACCAGAACTAGTCACCGCCACGCCAGTCATGAGAGAGCCAGTAAGCACAATCCTAAAATGTGCCCAAAAACCCAAATGCCAACTCATGGCTGCCACAGAACTCCCATCAGGACCAGGACTAGGGTGAGGCAAGTGAGGCTGAGCCATTCGAATTTTGATATTTTGTTCAGCATGAGTTTTTTTATATTCATTTTGATTTTTAAAATATTACATTAAGATATTATTTATCTTGATTAATGAATTTTTTGGCACCCCTATAAATTTGGTACCCAAACCCCATCCTTGCTACAAGTAATGAGACGATAAAAAAGTTTTGACTGATATTTTGTTTTCAGGTTAGAGCTCTAGAGAAAAGCAACACTTAAAGGCAAGGATATAGCTGACATCAACGTAAATATTGACGGAAAAAGAAAATAGTAAGAAACACTCTAAGAGAAAAGAGAAGACAAACAGGAGGCCAATTCAGTATTGAGATTCCTGGGGTACATACTGTTCAGATTCCTTATTTTGTCAGCATTGTATAGAAATACTTTTGTGTTCAATTTCCCCAGTGACCTTCCAAGTACATTACAAAGGCAATTACAACCCGTATCCCAGAACCACGAAGTTTGCAGTGATTGGGCTAAGGTCCATCAGTGTGAACTGAGTGAGAAAAAAAAAGCCTGTTCAAGTCAAATCAATTGAAATCTTATGAACAAAAACTGGAATTTTGGCTGCCAGTCTTCACTTCCTTTCCTTGGGAATGTTATTGTATGAGATTTTAAAAAGTACCACTAGAAGCTTCTGTAAGACGCTAAAGTAATTGTTGATAAAGACCTGGGATATTTTACATTTATTGAATTGTAAACATATTGCAATTTAACTTATTTTGACAGTTGGTATGAGTTTTTCCTTTGACCAATGGTTCCCAAGTTTTGTACTTATGTGGATTTAATGTGGGCGTGAATCTATAAAATTGACCTAGATTCTCGCGCAGCAGTAGAATTGATCTCATTTTTTCCCTACATGCCTTGTAAAACACATCTGTGAACTTTCCTGATGAAGTTGAAAAGAGAACTTCTTCAAAGACCAGAATTATTTGCTAAACGTGTTTCTTCTTTGAACATCAGTGGAACATACACCTAAAAGTGGGGTGAAAGTGGAAGAATGTTCTTGACCATGACATTGCTTTAATCTCCAGTGTTTTATACTCTTTGGAAAATCTCAGCATCCCTGGAGTATCCTTACAATGGATACACCACTACCTTATTATCTATGAAAATAAGAAAAGCCCAGAGGTTTGAGAAATTCTTTTCCTGAAACTCTTGATGCCCACAATGTGTTATTCTCTTAAGAACACTGTTTATTTGAAATGACATTTTCTTAGGAATTTGTTTATACAATTCCCTTCTGTATCTTCAGAAGAATGACTTGGCAAATAAACTTTCCTATAGCTAGGAGTTATTTAGCGCTCCATTAGCAATTCACAGCTAGTGGGCTAGCTTTTCCCCATTGCCTCCCTGGGGATAATTAGAGTCTTGGAGAGATGCATTAATATCTGTTCCCTGGGATCAAACTTGCTAACAGGGAGCCATGCTGGCTCTCAGAGAAAGAGTCATTAAAATTATAATGACAAATGCTACTCTGAGGAGGATGTTCGAGGTGAAGGAAGAGCCTAAAAGAAGATTTTCCACTTGGGTTAATAGCCATGAGAGAATGTGTCATGGCTGGGCAGGGTTCTGATGGATGAGCAGGAGTTCTCCAGGTTGGCAGGAGAGGGGTGTGTGGGAGGTACAGAGATGCGGAGGCCCACGTTGTGGATGCTGTGGGTGCCTGTCATGGGTTGAATCATGTATCCCCCAAAAGACATGTTGAAGTGTTAACCTCCAGCACCTCTGAAGGTGAGCTTATTGGGAATAGGGTCTTAGCACATGGGATTCATTAAATTAAGATGAGGCCAAACTGGAGTAGGGTGGGCCCCTAATCTGATAGGATTGGTGTCCTTAAAGAAGAGGCAAAGGGACAGACAGACAGGGGGAGCAGCTGCTGTGATGGGGCAGGCAGAGATTGAAGTCTTGTAGCCATGAGCAGGGACTGCCAAGGACTGGGGGCACCACCGGAAGCTGGAAGAGGCCAGCTCCCTCCAGCTTCCAGAGGCAGCATGGCCTTGCTGACACCTCCCCAGAAAGACGAGACCATCAATTTCTGTTATTTTCACCCTCCCAGTTTGTGGTCCTCTGTTAGGGCAGCCTTAAGAGCCTCAGCTCCCTGCACTTCCTGGCTAAGGTGCACAGGTGACCTTGAGAGGTCTGCCCCTGGCACCTGGCCTCCTTGGCCCTAAACAGAGGGGAAAGTGCCTGGAGGTCTAAGTCACCCCCACCTCCCGCAAGCGGGGTCTGTAGTGCCAGAGCCCCATCTCCTTTGCCGAGTGTGGGACAGACCTCGAGGTACCTGCACACTCCAGAGCCCACAGGGCTGAGACGTCCCTGCAGGTGAGCCTGTGCTGGCTCCTCCTGCTCCCTGCTTGGCTCCACCCACGCCCTTATTGTTTTCCCAGGGGCGTGCCTCCCCAGGGGTCTCCTTCTCGAAGGTCCCAACCGAAGACAGTTTTTTTTTTTTTCAAAAAAATGATTTATTTATTTATTTCTGCTCTCTGTGCCCATTCGCTGTGTGTTCTTCCTGTCTGCTTGTCTTCTCTTTAGGCGGCACCGGAAACTGATCCTGGAACCTTCTGGAGTGGGAGAGAGGCATTCAATCTCTTGTGACACCTCAGCTCCCTGGTCTGCTGCGTCTCTCATTGTCTCTCCTCTGTGTCTCTTTTTGTTGCATCATCTTGCTGCGCCAGCTTTCTGCGCAGGCCAGAGCTCCTGCATGGGCCAGCACTCCGCATGGGCCAGCTCTCTGCTTGGGCCAGCTTGCCACACGGGCCAGCTTGCCTTCACCAGGAGGTCCCGGGAATCAAACCCTGGACCTCCCATATGGTAGACAGGAGCCCAATCTCTTGAGCCACATCCACTTCCCGAAGACAGTTTATATCACAACAGGAATTCTTGGCAGGGCCACAGAAGCTGTGTGTTTTAGAAGTTGTTAAGATTAGATCAAATGAATTTATATTGTACGTGAAAATGCCTTGTAAACCATAAAGTGCTTTGCTAGGTCACCAACGCCTATGTTTTCAATTTATAACTGTCTTTTAAAAGAGGCCTTGGGAAGGCTTTCTCCGTGTCACTTCATCCTCCTTTCTCTGCAGCAACTCAGCGCCATCAGTAACACTCTGTGCACCCAGTGTCCCACTAGCCCGTGGGGAGGAGGGTGGGGCGAATGGGGACGATGGCTCGCATCTATTGAAGAGCGCTAGCCCTTCACTCTTTGAGTCATTGCTTCTGTTGGGCCCACTGGAGGTTTCCTGGCCTTCCTGCTCTTTAGAGGCCAGTTCTTTGCTCACTGCTGCAGAGTTATCTGCTTCTAAACCTCCTCAAACCCAATGAATAGCAGCTTCTTCCAAGTAGCTGTTCCCATTCTGTGACTATGATTTTTTTAAAAAGGCAGTAAATTGGAAGTTTCTCATCTCAGACACTCCTTTTATTTGTTTGGCACTGGTCCTTAGGTAGCCAGGGGCGGGACTCCGAGCTCCCTTCGCCTTCCTGGATCTCCCAGCTCCTCTGTCACATGCTTGCTGCTATCAGGTGTGGTTGGAGGCAGGCCACAGGCTGGATTTAAGGCCCTCACTTGCCATGGAAAACCAACAACAGGGTGAGTCTCCTTTTATTCAGTTAATTTGGAAGCATAATCATCCGAATTAGTGCTGCGCTTTAGGGAAAGTGGGTAGAAACTAATGCCACTGTAGAATTCCCCAGGCTTCAAGTAACACTCTGAACTGCCCTCCCTCCCTCCCTCTTTTCCTTCCTACCTTGAATTTGCCTATAGCTTTATAATTTGTACGAGGTTCAGTGTGAATTCAAAAGTGAACTTATAAAAATGCTATAAAAATAAAAAAAAAATAAACAAGTTTCCAGTCCAGCCCTGTGCACTCTTCCATAAAAGCTATCCTGTGCGGCTGCCTCACCAGCTGGAAGGTAAAGGTGTCCAAGACCCGCCTTTTCAGGAGCGAGCCCTGGCCCTTCACTTGCAAACTGCCTGTCTTTGGGCAAACCAAATCCTCTGAGTCTCCCTGTTCTCAGGTGTGAAAAGGAGATAATTATGCCCCCCCTCCATGCTGGGGGGTGGCAAGGAAAGAGGTACGGTCCAGCATAGAAACTGTATCAGTCAGCCAAAGAGGTGCTGATGCAAAATACCAGAAATCGGTTGGTTTTTACAAAGGGTATTTATTTGAGGTAGAAGCTTACAATTACGAGGCCATAAAGCGCAAGTTACCTCTCTCACCAAAGTCTATGGCCACGTGTTGGTGCAAGATGGCTGCCGACGTCTGCCAGGGTTCAGGCTTCCTGGGTTCCTCTCTTCCCGGGGCTCCGCTGCTCTGCTCTCTCCACAAGGCCAGCTGTGGACTACCAGGTGAACGGCTCGTCTCTCTTCCTCAGGGCCTCTGCCGTGTCTAACTGAGCCTTCTCTCTGCTCTTCTGTGTGCTTACTTCCCAGGCTCCAGCATTAAACCTCCAACCCCCCTTCTCTACGGAGCAGTTTCTCTGTGAGTCCCCACCCACCAAGGAAGTGGGGACTAAGTGTCCTACTGACGTGGCCCAATCAAAGCCTTAATCATTATTTAATCAAGTAAAAGTGAAACCTCTGAATCCAGTATAATCTAATATGCCCAGAGGGTCGGATCAGTTTACAAACATAATCCAATATCTATTTTTGGAATTCATAAACAATATCAAACTGCCACAGAAACACCCAAATAAAAGCTTCATAAATGAGCAGTGTGATCGCCATTATTGACAAACTTGGATGAACCAAAAACTTAGGGCAGGGAACAGGACAGGGAAGGGAAAGCATTTGTGAAAAACAGGATTTTCTTAGTGTAGCCTTGGAAGCAGCATTGAAATTGTTTCCCTGCATGTGTTGTAGGGAGAAAGCCACACGTTTGGCTGTGGGTGGGAGGGTGGGTGGCGTTGGGTTTGCTGTCAAGAGCAAGTACTTGCCTCTACCTAGAAGGTGCCATAAGTCACCAGTTCACGGGTGTTGGGGAAATCCCCCCAGGATACACGAGATTTCCTTAGCAGCCTCCAGCCAAACTGGACCAGGAAGTGGGAGTCAAAATTAACAGCAACTATTTCAATCTCAAACACAGTTTTCCCCACTTTGATTCTTTCTCCTGCTCTTCCTCCTTTTTTGGTACAGCCCTCTAGATTAGAGAGCTATTTTTAAAATAGTTCTCCTTGTCAGAATTATAGTCAACGATGCTCATGGAAGCATGTTAAGTGAACAGTCTTCACAAGGCCAGAACACAAAGTTTTCCTGTTGTCTCTTTTCCACGAGCTTATTCTAGCCTGTCTGCACACACAGGTGTCTGAAAAGGCAGACGATTTCATCTGCCTCTTTTTAGGGATTTAGTGTGAGTCTTGATTTTTTGAGCTGGAGACAAGAACAATAAAGACCTGGGAAGATGAAAGGACCCAGAGGAAGATGCTTTACTCAATGTGTGATTTTGCAGGATGGCTTGGAAAGCGGCCTTACAAGGAAAACTCTGGAGAACCTTGTCACTGTGTTCTTTCCAATCCGTGTGGTGGATGCCGTAAGTGAGTTATTGGTGGAGTGAATTCTTGGCAATTTCTCCCTTTCTAACCCCACCGTAGACATGCTTCCCCTTCTTGCCTTTAGAAAAGCCTTCCTACAAATGCGTGTCCTGGGAACTCAAGTGTCCTCATTCCAGAGGCAGGAATTTTCAAAGACTAGAATACCCAGGAGAAAGAGGCAAGACTCATGAGTTGATCACTGAGAAAATGGTAAAAGCCCATCACTAGCAATATCTGGCCTCTCCCTTTCCTAGATTTAACATTTTAAAAAGAGATGTCAAAACATGCTACTTTTAGAGGGGAGCTTATGAACTCAATCCTAGAGTGTTTACGTAACCCCTCGTTGCCCATAGCAGGCACCTGAGAAAAAGGTGCGAATAAATGCAGGTAAGTATCGCATCTCTGAATAATTTTATGTTAGGAAAAAAAGATCAGTTAGGGTTAGTATCACACACATTGGACAATTATTAGAATGCCACAAAATGATCTATTTTATCAAATTAAGAGTAATTTAGGAATGCACAATTGATTACTTCGTCACACATATTTGAAAATTTTGCTGCTTATTTCTCACTAACTTACAGTGGAAATGGTGATAAGCCAAGGAGATCTCAGTCTGAATACAAACTGAGGTGATTTTAGTTGATATTAAAAAATAGCCTCATTAAGACCCACATTTATTAATGTCTGCCTGCTCAGATGTGGGCCAAAGCTCGATCTCGAGTCAGAGATGTATATATTGATTTATAAAGCTGTGTTGGATTGTTTCCCAAGCAGAGAAATTGTATTCAGTGGCAGAGTTCGATATTTGAATTCCAGAACTTTCTATCTGGAGTTCTAGTAAGTACCAGTGAAAGTAATGGACCATACAAATAAAATGCCCCTCATGGAAAATAAGTAGCGTGATCAAGCAGTGGCCTGACATAGGGGTTTGGGGTACATGAGGTTGCAGCTTGGGTTGTCTCCACGGTAAAACTCTGCCAACTGCAAATCGTATCTTATGTATTCATTTCCTGAGGCTGCTGAATATATTGCCATAAACTTGGTGGCTTTAAAACAACACAGACTTATTCTCTTAGAGTTCTGGAGTCCAGAAATCTGAAATGCATTTCACCGGACTCAAATCAAGATGTCGGCAGGGCCACGTTTCCTCCAGAGGCTCCAAAGCCCACTTCCCTGCCTTTTCTACCTTTCGGAGGTTGCCTGTATTCCTTGGCTGGTGGCCTCTTCCCCCAACTTCAAAGCACACCACTCAGTTTCTGCTTTCGTCATCACATCACCTTCTTCTCTGCTGTCAAATCCCCCTCTGCTTCCCTCTTATACGGGCTCTCGTGATAAGGTCTAGAGCCCACCCAGATATTCCAGGATAATCTCTCTATCACACTGTTACCATATAAGGTAACATGCACAGGGGCCAAAGCATAGGACCTGGATACCACGGGGGGCTGTTATTTAGTCGACCACATCTTAGGAAATTACTAAACCTGACCAGAATCTCCGCTGTGTCCTTCGCAGAAGCCATTAGTGACAGGGCATTTCACATTTTATTTAATTAAATCTTTTAAACTAAGGAAATGATAACCATGGGGCAAAAAATCCAAGCAGTACAAATGTTCTGTGTGAGTTCATCCCGGCAGAATGGCTCCTGCAAAGAAGGGGGGCGAGTTGGAGGTCATCCTGCTGTTGGCGAGGTGGTGGCCAGGGGGTACCCCACTGACATTCACAAGCCTGTCCATGGAGTGGGTTCCAAGAAGCGTGCCATGAAGGAGGTGGGAGTGTCAGGTGTGCGTGCTGACCACTGGCTCAACAATGCGGTCTGGGCCAAAGGAATAAGGAATATCCCGTATAGCGTCATCTATGTACAGGTATCCAGACACAATGAGGGTGAAGGTTCCCCAAAAATGCCTTAGACACTGGTCACCCATGTACCTGCCACCACTTTTCAAAACCTACAGTCACTGTGGATGAAAACTAACAGCTGATTGATTATCACATAAAATTACAAAGTAGCAGGTAAAAAAAGTTATGCAATGAAAAGGGAGTGGGCTTTTTGCTCCGGACCAGAGGGAACACCTTGCCCTGCTTGCCCGGGGACTGTTGTGGGTTTAAAATGGAAAGTCCTGTGTCATGGGAACCGCTTGGTCTCGGACAAACTGGGTCAGCCTGGTCGCCCGACTGCAGAGCCAGACCCTTTCCCAAAGCTAACCATAGTTATCTGTTTCTGTGTGTCCTTCTAGAAATTGTCCACATATAAAACATATATTTTAAAAATAGACTTAATTTTTCTAGAGAAGTTTTGGGTTTACAGAAAAGTTGTGCAGAAAGTACAAAGAGATTCCCCCTCTTCTGCACCGTTTCCCCCTTTTATTAATATCCTGCATTAGCGTGGCACATCTGTTCTAATTGACAGACCAGTGTTGATATATTATTAACAGAAGCTCATAGTTTACATTAGGGTTCACTTTTTATGTTTTATAGTTCTATGTGTTTTTTTTTCTTAATTAGAGAAGTTGTAGGTTTACAGAAAAATCATGCAGAAAATACAGAGTTCCCATATGCTTGTCACCAGTTATCAACATTTTGCATTATTGTGGTATCTTCATTGCAATTGAAGAAAAAACATTATTATAATTGTACTGTTAACTGTAGTCCTTGGTTTACATTAAGTTCCCTGTTTGTGTTGTACAGCCCTGTGTTTTTTTCTTCAATTTTCTTTCTAGTAACTTGTAGACAACCTAAAATTACCCCTTGTAACCACATTCAAGTATATAATTGAATGCTATTTGCATTCACATTGTTCTGCTGCCATCACCAGCATCCATTGCCAAAACTTTTCCATGACTCCAGATATTCTGTACCAATTAAGCATTAACCCCCCATTCCTTACCACCATGCTGGCCCCTGGTAACCTCTATTACAGTTTCTAACCCTACGAATTTGCTTATTCTAATTATTTCATATCAGTGAGATCATACAGTATTTGTCCTTTTGTGTCTGGCTTATTTCACTCAACTTGATGTCTTCAAGATTCCATGTTGTCAGAAATTCATTCCTTTTTATGGCTGAATAATATCACATTGTGTATATCACATTTTGTTTAACCATTCATCTGTTGATAGACACTTGGGTTGCTTCCATGTTTTGGCAATCCTGAATAATTTCGCTATGAACATTGGTGTGCAAATATTTGTCTGAGTCCATTCTTTCAGTTCTTTTGGATATATACCTAGAAGTGGGATTTCCAGGTCACATGGTAATTCTATACTTAACTGTCTGAGGAATTGCCAAACTGTTTTCCACAGCAGCTGCACCACTTTCCTTTCCCACCAACAATGAATGAATGTTCCTGTTTCTCCACATCCTCTCCAAACTTGTTTATTTTCCATTTTTTAATAGTAGTCATTCTAGTGGGTATGAAATGGTATCACATTGTGGGTTTGATTTTCATTTCCCTAATGACTAAAGATGTTGAGCATCTTTTCATGTGCTTATTGGCCATTTGTATATTTTCTTTGGACAAATGTCTATTCAAGTATTTTGCCCATTTTAAAAATTGGGTTGTCTTTTTGTTGTTGAGTTGTAAGATTTCTTTATATAGTCTGGATATTAAAGTCTTATTGGATATGTAGTTTCCAAATATCTTCTCCCATTCTGTTGGTTGTTGTATTAGTCAGCCAAAGGGGTGCTGATGCAAAATACCAGAAGATGGTTGGTCTTTATAAAGGGTATTTATTTGGGGTAGAAGTCCACAGTTACCAGGCCATAAAGCGTAACTTTCTTCTCTCACCAAAGTCCATTGCCACATGTTGGAGCAAGACAGCTGCCGGCATTTGCTAGGGTTCAGGCTTCTTGGGTTCCTCTCTTCCCAGGGCTCTGTTTCTCTCCAGGCTCAGCTCCCGTTTCCTCCACAAGGCCAGCTGTAGACTATCAGGAGAATGGCTTGTCATTATCCTGGGGCCTTCTCTCCCTCCTCACAACCAAGCTCCTCCATCTGCTTGCCTCCCCAGGCTCCAGGACCAAAACTCCAACATCAAAACTCCTTTGTAATGTCTTTTATCTTTGAGACTCCGCCCACCAAGGGGTGGGGCTCAACACCCTACTGACGTGGCCCTAATCATAACTTAATCATGCCCAGATGAACAGACCAGTTTACAAGCATGATCCAATATCTATTTTTGGAATTCATAACTATATCAAACTGCGAAACTGCTACAGTTGTCTTTTTACTTTCATCATGAAGTCCTTTGATGCACAAAAGTTCTAAATTTTGATCAAGTCCCATTTATCTATTTATTCTTTCATTGCTTGTACTTTGGATGTAAAGTCTAAGAAACCATTACCTAAAACAAGGTCCCGAAGATGCTTCCCTACATTTTCTTCTAGGAGTTTTATAATCCTGGTTTTTATATTTAGGTTTTTTAATTCAAATTGAGTTAATTTTTGTGTATGGTGGGAGATAGGGCTCTACCACCATTCCTGTGCATATGGATATTGTGTTTTCCCAGCACCATTTGTTGAAGAAACTATTCTTTTCCAATTGAGTGGACTTGGCAGCCTTGTCAAAAATTGGCCACAAATGTGAGGATTTATTTCTGAACTCTCAATTTGATTTAATTAGTTTGTATCTCTGTCTTTATGTCAGTGCCATGCTGCTTTAATTACTGTAGCTTTATAATAAGTTTTAAAATCCCAAGTGTGAGTCCTCCAACGTTGTTTTTCTTTTTCAAGATGGCTTTGGCTATTAGGATCTCCTTAGCCTTCCATATAAATATGATGATTGGCTTTTCCATTTCTGCAAAGAAGGCTGTTGGAATTTTGATTGAGGTTGTATTGAATCTATAAATCATTTTGGGTAGAACTGACATCTTAACAATATTTAGTCTTCTGATCCATGAACATGGAATGTCCTTCCATTTATTTATATCTTCTTTGATTTTTGTAGTTTTCCACATCCTAGTTCTTTACGTCCTTGGTTAAATTTATTCCTAGATATTTGATTCTTTTAGTTGCTTTTGTAAATGGAATATTTTTCTTGATTTTATCTTCAGTTTGTTCATTACTAATGTAGAGAAATACTACTGACTTTTGCATGTTGATCTTGAAACCTGACACTTCACTGAATTCAGTTTTAGCTCTATTAGCTTTTTAATTTATTTTAAAGCATTTTCTCTGAAAGAGATCATGCCATCTGCAAATAAGAAAGTTTCACTTCTTTCTTTCCAAATTGGATGCCTTTTATTTATTTTTCTTGCCTAATTGTTTTGGCTAGAACTTCCAGTACAATGTGGAATAACAGTGGTAATAGTGGGCCTCCTTGTCTTGTTCCAGATCTTAGAGTGAAAGTTTTCAGCCTTTCATCATTGAGTATGAAATTAGCTATGTGTTTTTCATATATGTCTTTTATCATGTTGAGGCTATTTCCTTCTATTTCTAGTGTTTAAAGTATTTTTATAAATACTTCTAGATTTTGTTAAATGCCTTTTATGCATCAATTGAGATGATCATGTGTTTTACCCCTTTGTTCTATTAATGTGGTATATTATATTAATTGATTTTCTTATGTTGAACCATCCTTGCCTACCTGGGATAAGTCCCACTTGATCATGGTGTATAAATCCAGGATTCAGTGTGCTAGTAATTTGTTGAGAATTTTTACATCTACTTTCATTAGGGATATTTGTCTGTAATTTTCTTTTCTTGTGGTATCTTTATCTGGCTTTAGTATGAGGGTGAGGTTGGCCTCATAGAAATAAGTTAGGAAATATTCTCTTCTCTTCAAAATTTGAGAGTTTGAGCAGGATTGGTATTAATTCTTGGAATATTTGGTAAAATTCCCCCGTGAAGTCCATCTGGCCCTGGGCTTATCTTTATTGGGAGATTTGTGATCACTAGTCAATCTTTTTTTTGGTTATTGGTTTGCTGAGATCTTATATTTCTTCTTGAGTCAGTGTAGGTAGTTTGTATGTTTCTAGGAATTTGTCCATTTATGTCGGTGTGAAGCATTTGTGGACCCCAGAAAATCCTGTTCTTAAAGCTAATCCATTCCTGTGCTTGCAAACCTATTGTAGGTGGCATCTTTTGATTAAATTACTCCTGTTAAGGGCCTTTGATGGGATTGCATGACCCATATACTGGAGTCTTTATAAACAGAAGAATAAAAAGCTGCAGACACAGAAAAAAGCCCCAGAGACAGAGAGAAGCCTCTAGAAGTTGAAATCAATGAATCTGGGAGAAAGAAAAGCTACAGATGGAGGGACCCAAAGCAGAAACTAGCAATGAGGCCTGGAGGAACAAGGAGAGATGAGCAGGCATCTCACAGCTGCAGCTCAGAGAGGAAGCATCTTTTGATGATGCCACCGTGTGCCTGATCGCCCACAGCTACAGCTCGAAGAGAAATAATCTCCTGATGATGCCTTGATTTGGACACTTTCACAACCTCAGAACTGTAAGCTGTTAACCTAATAAATCCCCATTTTAAAAGTCAAGCCATTTCTGGTATATTGCTCCCAGGAGCTTTTAGCAAACTAAAGCATCATTTCACCTAGGTTATCTAATTTGTTGGCGTACAGTTATCCATAGTATCCTCTTATAATCCTTTTTATTTCTGGGATCAGTTATAATGTTCCCGCTTTCATTTTCTTTGTTTAGTTATTTGCATCCTTTCTCTTTTTTCTTTGTCAAGCTACCTAAAGGTTAGTCTATTTTATTGATCCTTTTGAAGAACCAATTTTTGGTTATGTAAATTCTATTGATTTTTTATTCTGTATTTCATTCATCTCTGCGCTAATCTTTGTTATTTCCTTCTTCTGCTTGCTTTAGTTTGCCCTTGTTTTTCTAGATCCCCCAGTTGTGAGATTAGATGTCTGATTTGAGATCTTTCTTCTTTTTTAATGTAAGCACTTCCTTAAAGAAATGCCTGTCCATGGCTTTTGCTTATTGTTCTATTAGGTTGTCTTATTCTTATTGATTTGAAAGAATTATTTACATGTTCTACATAGGAGTCTTTTAACAGATATATGCATTGAAAATATTATCTTCCTCTCTGTGGGTTTCTATTCATTTTCTTAATGGTGCTTTTCATGAATGGAGGTTCTTAATTTTAATCTAGCCCAGTTTATCAAACTTTTCCCTGGTGGAAAGTGTCCATTGAGGCCATTTTGTGTCATTTTATGAAATATTTGCCTTTTCCAAGGTTAGCTGGATGGTCTCCTGTGAGAGCTTGTTGATATATAATCCACCTGGGATCCACTTTTGTGTATAGTGTGAAGGGCTGAGATTCATTTTTTAAAAATATGGCTATCCGATTGACCCCTTTACCATTTATTGAAAAGACCATCTTTTCTGCACTAATCTTCACTGTCACCTTTGTCATGAATCTAGTGACCATATTATATCTGAGGGTCTGTTTCTGGACTCTCTGTTCTGTCTCACTACATGTAATTTGATTTAGGAAAAATAAAAAATTGTGGCTTTTCTTGCATCTGAAGGTCTTTGAGCAAATTCATATCATTAGAATAACATTGTTCTGCTCAGATCATGCTTAAAGAATGCTCTGAGTGTTTTCACTTGTTTTCTTAAGTAAGATGAAGAGTTTGAGTTAATTCTAATTAGATCCTTTATCCTTTTTCCAGGTCTTTGGAGAAAACAAGCCGCCAACAACTTTGGGGTAGAATGCCCTGTGAGTGGCTCTGCTGAAGAGAAGAGAAAGGTGGGCCTGCCCAAGGGGGCTTTTCCAACTCAAGATAACCTTGATGCTTTCCAAACTGCCCCCCCCCTCCAAATCCCACCTGCTCATTTGCACCTGCACCGCTTGGCTCATTCTGCATGCCTCTCCTGGAATAGCTTCCTTCCTGCTTTTGGTCTACACAAAGTTTATCCCCCATTCTGACATCTTCTAGAAAGCCTCTCCTCTTCACACTAGGCCTTATTGATATCCCTCTCCTCTGAAGCCTACAGCTGCTATTATTTCTGAATTGCTTGTTTTGGCCTTTGTATCGCCACTAAATATTTCACAGGTGTTTGTCTTCTTGTCTCTCAAGCTAGAAGCCCAGTTCTGCAGGAGGTCAAAGCTCCTCTCAAAGCAGTTGCTCAATAAATATTTCATCTGAGATAAAGGAAAGAGTGGGCAACGAGGCGGGTTGTGGGAGCAGCTGGGCGTGATGGGCTTTGGGATGGTGAGAAGCAGAGGAACAGCCTGCTGCCTTTAGGGGATTCAGACCCCCCCCCCCCAAGGAGGGGTGCCCCAGAATGTTGGTGTCAGCCTGATGAGAAGGCCCTAAACCCTCGCTTCATTGTCCCGAATGTTTGAATCAGAAAAGATGCTAGCTCTCACATGAGGCAGATTAGGGCAAGGAAAGATGACTCTGTTCTGAGTCAGAACTACCTTTTTAAAGCTAAAAATGGAAGCAATAGCTGGCATTTTCCTTCCATCTGAGCATGAGCTGAGGACCAAGGAGGCTGTCAGAGGTTGAGGATGGGCCCCATACATCACCATCTCCCAGCTGCTCAAAAGCCTGTCATCTGCACAGATCTACCAGCACACCTGCAGGATGGGGCATCCCTTAAATAGATGCTAAATGAGATCTGTGTGATATGTTTTCAATGGAATGTCACGATTAACTACGCGAGCTGGCTGGCAAGCTAGAAAAAACTGTTGAGTTGCTGTTGAGTTGCAGGTAAAGTGAGATGAATATGGAAAGGCATTCTGGTTGTTTTCAGATTTTTATTGCTTATTCCTGACAGATGATTCTGGATTTTTGTCTCTGGGCCTTGACAGATGTTCCCTACTTAACTTCCCCGAGGTTGCTAGCAGAATGGAAAGTGTGATCCGTGGTCTGTTCTCTCCTTTGAAAAACCTTTTCCAAGATTTGAAAAGTTGAGAAAATAAATATCACTAACTTAGTCTCCTCTTATGTGGTAATTTCTAACAAGTGTGCATTGTGAAAATAAAGCCACTGGTCTGGTTTTTCGGGGGTGACTTGAATTATTTGTGGTCACCTGTATGCTAATGATGGGTTTGCTATTTGCTATGGGAACATTCCAAGCAACTCATTAATCATTCTCTCCTGGATATCCCTTAGGTTCCAACAGAAGTGAATGGAAATAAACTTAGGTGGCATAATGAGTTTCCAATGAAAAAACCGCCATGACTCAACAGTCTGAACCCTAAATTCTCCCCAGTATTCCCTGAGTAGAGAGTTATGTTTCATCATATAGAGCTTCCAGACAATGCTTAACTTCCCGAGCTTCCCAGACAGGGCACTTTGGCCACTGGGGATTCCTTGCGGTGGGGGGTAATGGGGTGGGGTGGGGTCTTCTGCTGTCTACCAAGAGGTGGTTGTGAGTATGTGATTGGAAAAAGCAAACCCTCAGGGAATCCTACCTGCACCTAAGAGCTGGAGAACAGGAGGTATCAAATCCAGGTTTCAGGAGCCCCAGGTCCCCCAGCTCCTGGTTCTCAGGTCAAGGACCTCCTCCAGGGCTGGCTCAGAGACCACTTCCTAGCCCTGGCAGTAAATGCTCTGTGCCCCCCGTGCCCACACAAACTCCTACAAGTAGTGCAGAATGTGGCAGATCTTGGCCAGCTACCAGGGTTGGGGTGACAGACCTGGTTATTTATGATCTTTAGTTATAAACCCAGCACAGGAGGCATCCAGTAGTCATCTCTGAGGAAGGCAAGGCTGGATTCTAACTTCCCTTGGGGTCAGAGGACAGAGGAGCTCAGGATACTACTAGCAGCTCTTCCTATATGGCTAGGGGTGCCCACTCCTCAAAAGGACCAAGAAATTAACCTGCTAACCAAGCACAACCTAGGGCTTGCTTACTACAGTAAGTGAAGCCACTCCATTGACTGTTTAGTAGTGTCTCAAAGGGGATTGGCCAAGGGGGGTGTTTAGGGTTGGCTTAAGGGGGATCTTTCAATGCAGGGATTGGGGTTGGGCAAACTTTGTGATATAATGGTTCAGGCTTGCTGGACACAGCAAGGCAAGAGCTTGAAGCAGACTTGAAGAGGAAATAGCTGTTCCATAAGCCCAGCTGTAAGGGCTCTGTTTTTCAGAGAAATGGGTACTACCCTGATTGAGTAGTCTATTGCTCAAATAGAGTTTTCAGAAAGTTCCTGAAACAAATAGCTAAGTTACTTGCAAAATGCTCTTCCTGGGCAAGAATTTCCTTGAAGAGTAAAAGTCAGGTTAATGTAGAGTTTTGAATAATAAAGTCATGTCAATACAAGTGGGAAGCTCTGTGGCTACAGATGATTTCAGTTCCCACACTGTGTTCTTACACTTTTTAGGCTCCAGGTGGAGGGAGAGGATATTTACCTGGTTCTCAGTTACATAAGAACTGTAGGGACACAGGAGGAGATATTTTTCAAATGGCATAAGCTCAGGAAGAGAAGAGACCTGTCCTGATGTCAACTATTGTTTCTTTTGTGAAAGACAAATTGGAGTCGAGTTTGCAGACAACAGCATTTTTTTCTTTTGCTGCAGCAAAAGAAGCCAGAACAGAAGTAGCTTCCCAGTTCTAGGGAGGGCAAGGGATTTTTATAGACCTAGAAAGGAAATTCCCTCGACTCCTACTGATTGGACCAGGGTTTGTCTGTCTTACGGGCTTTATTTTGTATTGGGTCAAAGGTATGAACGAGGGGCTTGGTTGGCTATCTGGGTCAGCTGCCTTGGTAGGGATTTCAAATTTCAAAAGATAAAAAGGAAACTTCAGAGGCCATGTTTTTTTGTTGCTGTTGTTTTGGCTCTGAGGGGCTCCAAGGGCTTTCTCTATACAATTTTATCACTTTCATCCACACTTAGCCATCTGTCCGTTCCTTCTTGCATCCAACGACCCATCCATTTATTTATTTTTCCATTCATTCATGCATCTGCTGGTCCACCACTCCATCCATCCATCTATAGAAGAGCCCTGGGCTTAATCTTCACATGCACAGATTGATTTCATTCTGATCCAAGGCTACAGAGTAGAGAACCAATTCCAGAAAACCCTCTCTAGAGTGTTCCCAATCTAGAGTTCCCAGTCTCCCAGGGCATGCTGGTTGGTGCAACTTCTCCTCAGTACCAAGTCTCATTACTTACTCTTCTCACAAACGGAGAACTGAGAGAAATGCTCAGTCTGAATGTGGATTAGAATCCAGGGTTCTGCGTCCCCCTTCTTCCAACCTAGAGAATACCCAGGAAAAAATGTAAGGGAGACCCGCACAGAGTGATCAAAGATGGTAGGTCTATATCCTGATTTTAGCTGGAGGATGGTGATAATTGTGGAGAACCATGTATATTTCATTATTTACTTTCTTTTATAGTCTTAAGAGAATAGGGACTCCAGTAAAATGGAATAAGAAAAGAAACTTGAGAAAGTAACACCAAGCAATTGGACACAGGAAAAACAATGCAGACATCTGGGCATTTCTAATTCACAGGTCTCCTTTCTTATTTCCGTCATGGAAATAGAAAAGAGTATGATGTAGCTTTGGACTCTGCTTTAAATTTTCTTTATAGGAGGGGGCTCCCAGTCTAACTCAAGAGGTGACAACTTAACCACTGTGCTCCGTAGAAAACATTCGCTGGCTCCTGTTAACAGTAGTCAAGCCAGAAATGTCTTGCCTTGGAATAGAACCGGGGTTTCTTCCCTGCTAAGATCAAAGCTCCCTATGGAGATTAGATGGTTATTATGAATTATTATGGATTAAAGTCTCGGTCTTCATAGAAGCCATGTCAGATTGTATTAACAGATATCAACATTTTCTCTAGAAGGCAGATAGTTTTATTTGGTGAGGAATCAGGGTCCTTTTCTCCAACTCAAGCACCCATCGGTTACAGCCTGCAAATCAAGTGATGCACAGCTCACTCCCCACCCCACCCCTTCCAGTGAGGGTGACTTGTCAGACTGGTCCCTTCATTAGGTGTGGAGTGAGAGAAATGCACACTTCATTTTCTTTGTGGCCACTACCTTATTTTCCCTCTTTTGGTCTGAAGAGAACCAATAAACCTTCTATCTTCAAATTTTCAGAGGAATGCTTTCCATCTCGTTGGTTCCTGAATGCTTTTAAATAGAAAAAGAACTGAAAGCAGGCTGCTATTTGGGTGATTTGCAAGCTCTCTGAAATTACTGTTTTTCTGCTTCACAGCCTCAGTGACTGACAGTGCTTCACCTAGCCAGTCAGCCATTGGCACCGGCCTGGATGGACCTGTTCAAAATTACTTGAGTCTGTTTTTGAAAAAAATGTGAGTTACTACTGAATGAAATTTAGAATTAATTTCTCATGGGCTAATAGTCTTGTACAGCTACAGTGTATCTGTATCTGCTGAGTTTATGGGTTTTGCAAATAATATTCACCACCACCACCCCCCCCCTTTTTTTTTAACACCATCCCTGGTCTCTCTGGAATTTTAGTCTTTCATGGTCTTAGCCCTTCCTCAACTCTGGCTTTCTTTGATAAGCGCAGATCAACTAACCAAAGCTGGAATATGAGAGAAGCCTTTGCAGCTTTGGTCCAGTGGTCGTTGTAAGTCACTAATGCGTTGGACTGGGCCCGAAGGTTTGTGCACAGCCTCCTTTATCGCCCTAACCGTGCCCAGGATGAGAAGCCACTGACCTAAGGCCACTGCCGACCTTCCTGCCGCCTGTACACCAGGGTTTCTCAACCTCGGCACTGTTGACATGTTGGGCTGGATAATTCTTAGTTGTGGAGGATGCCTGTGCATTGTGGGATATTCAGCAGCCTCCCTGGTCTCTCTGGCAACACTGGCAATCGATGGCATTAAGCCTTCCATTTACCTTCCTTGGTAAATGTGTTTCCATCATCAAAGGGAATGACAGCATGGCCTGGGACTCCCGCTCCTCCTGGCTCCTCCTTCCCCTGCACAGGAATCTCCCTTTGCTTTAGCAAACGCACACACTTGCCTCCTGGAGAGGAAGGTGAAGGAGCGCCCTCTGCAGTAGGCAGAAGAAGTCCACTGAGGACGTGACACAGGGGCCTCTTTTTAGTGGTTGAGCTTCCTTTAATAGCAGAGGTTGTTCAATGGCCCATGTGGAATTGCTAAAGCTAAGGCTACAGCTTTGAGAACTGAAGGACACTCATTGAGTGAAATGGAGGAAGGAAAAAAAAACAAAACATAAGTTAAAGAATGGGCTGGATGGGAAAAGGGATTGAGAGGAGAAGAATTCAAGACGGTGGCTTGAAAGTGTGTGATTCTACAGTATGTTTCAAGGGAACTTGGGCTGAAGGAGAAGCAAGAGAGCCATCAACCAGGGCTTCTGGGCAGGAACTAGCAGAAATCTAGTTCCTATGAGGAACCATGAAACTGGTGTAGTTTAGGCCAGAAGTCAAAGGAGGGATACAAGGTTGGAAAGAGGAAAGTACAACTCTTCCAGATGTCCCAAAGGGAGCCAAAGGCCATGAGTTGACAGGGCCAGAGGATGGAGTAAGGCTGGCTAGTGAATGAATGCTTGACTCCATGGGAGAAAATGACATCACCAAAGTTAGGAGCCGATTGTATTCACCTGGATGGAAATTTTAGTGCCTGAAACTTGCTCACATGAAGGGGTAGACTGAGAGCAGCCTGTGTTATGGTATCCACAACGAGCATAGCAGGCACTCAGATATTTCTCAGGCTACATGCTGAATATGTTAGCTGACTTAGATAACCAGGTCAGATAAAGTGTAGATCCTCAAAATCTGTGCTTTTGAGGTACTTTGTGGCTAAAGCTGGAGAATTGCAAGAGCCAGAGAACCAGAGACAGTGAGGCAGGCAGGGAACGGGGACGTCACCTGTGATCCTATAAATACAGAGAATTCTAAAAAGTATTTAACAAACACTAAAGAAAGCAGTAAAGGAGAAACAGAAGAACTGAAAATAGATGGAACAGTCAGAAAGCAAATAGTAAAATGGTATATCCAAGCTTATCAAAATTATGTTAAATGGAAATGGACTAAACACTACAATTAAAATTCAGGGATTGTCCGAATGGATGAAAAACCAATTCCCAACTCTATGCTGCCTATAAGAGATGAACTTTAAATATAGAGATGGATAGGTTGAAAGTAAATGGATGTTAGAAGATATGCCATGCAAACCATGTCAAAAGACTGGCTTAGTTATATTAATATCAGATAATGGACTTTAAGAAAAAATCTGTTACCAGAGATATGGAAAGAGGTTTTTAAATGACGAAGGGTCAGTTAATCAGAAAGACATACAATTATACATGTTTAAGTCTCTAATCACAGATCTTCAAAATAAAAATACAATATGGCTAATTTAAAGCAAAATTTAAAACATCATATTGTGGAGTGCAGATGTATGTAAATGTAACACATGGGACAACTATAGCACAAAGCATGGGGACAAGGAGGTTCTTATTTTCAGCATGAGGTGGTACAATCTTTATAATAAGTAGGCTGAGAAAAGATACATTGTATATTTTAATGCCCATAACAACCACTTAACAATGCAAAGAGCTATAGTTAAAAACCAATAGGTATATATTAAAATGGAACTCTAAAAAAATAACCATTTAACACAAAAATCCATACTCACCCACTCTTCATATACATTTTGTTTTTGGATGATGAAATCTACCAACCTCTAAGAGGGGCCATCTTTCATGAAGGTAAGTGCTTCCCTAGCTTTTTAAGTATAAATGGGTTTCACAATTAGTTTTAATTTTGGTAAATTATTACCCACTACAATTGCTGCTCAACTACATGTGTACTCCTTCAAGTAGCTAATTTAGGGAGGTAAACATAGCTGCAATCTTCATAATGTGGTTTGTGGATTTTGTGGATCTGGTTTTGTGGAGGAGGAAAATCTGACTTTCAGATCCAGGTATTAATAAGTTACCCAGTTAAGTTCTCATTTTCTTGTAGATCCCCTAAAACCTCCTATAAGATTTAGCTCTGACATTTCTTGGATGGTGATGAGTCCTGCCAGAGAGAAATCTAATGACTGTTAATATTTCTAATGTTAGTAAGGCAACATGAGGCAGGCTCGTTTGAGAACGCGCTTGTATTTACGCATGCAGCGATCTGATGTTGCTGTGTGACAGCATCTTTGGCTCAGGTCACTCTGTTTCTACGAGCACAGCCCAAGGTGGTCTGAGCTGTCCTTGTGGTCACAGCAGGATGGAGCGTGTGTTCTGCTAGCTCCCTTAGACCTCCCTCCCCATGGGACAACTATTAACTGTGGGCTCCGGTGTTCTGCATTTGAGCAACTGACTTCCTTAGCCTCAGACAGGTGTTGACATTTATCTTTACTAAACATCGTCTGGAAATCTTGTCAAGAGAAGTAGAA
>JAQZBX010015956.1:0-37001 GCA_029593785.1 Cabassous unicinctus
TGTTAACATCTACAACCGATTTCAAGTAAAGGAGATTACCCTTGAAAATGTGGGTGGGCCTCATCTAATCAGTTAAAGACCTTAAGGGTAAAACCTGAGGTTCCCTGAAGAAGAAATTCTGCATCAAGGCTGCAGCATAAAATCCTTCCTGAGTTTCCAGCCTGCTGGCCTGCTCTGTGAATTTTGGACTTGTCAGTCTCCACAATCACATGAGCAAATTCCTTAAAATAAATCTCTTTTCACACACACACACTCGCACACACACACAATTGGCTGTTTCTCTGGAGAACGCTGACTGATTTTTTTTTTTTTAAACAACGCAAAAATTTATCAGCTCAGGTTGTTCTGCTCCAATTAGATGGGACAGGAACAAGTGCAAAGAAGAAGCACATAAAGGAAAGAGAATTGTTACAGACTAAAAAAAGATTTGAAGATAACTTCTGTGACTCCCTCCCACTACTAAAAATTCAAAAGCATACTCCTTTTTGTTAATTGCAAAATCAATTCAGCATTGACACAGTCTAGGCCAATGATTTTCCAGTATTACCAGCATCACCTGGGAATTTATTAGAAATGCAAATTTTCAAGCCCTACCCCCCCAGATGGTGAGTGGGTTTCAGCAATCTGTGCTGTAACAAGCCCTCCAGGGGATTCCCAGGCACCTCAAGTTTGAGAACAATTGCTCCAGGATAAATGTTTCAAACTAGGAATCCTGGACAGGCAAGGAGACCAAAAAAAACCAGATCCTCTTCTCAAATAACTTACAATCTAGTTGAAGGGAAAAAGCTAACCAGGTGGGAAGATCATTCATGATTCCAGTTTGTGAAAAGGGTCAGATAAGCAGCACAGCTCAATGCTACCACCCAAAAAGCACAGGGCCATAAACAGAGCTCCTTTCTAGCTCGGTGATTGGAACGTTGAGATTTGACACAGCTTTTTGTGGCAGAGACCACCAGCTGTTCATCAAAAAAATCCATTTCCTTTCTTTCCTGGCACATAGCAAGGCCACATTTGCAACTTCCATTACAGTTATAGGTGGCCATGAAACTAATTTTTGTCAATGGAATATGAGCAGAAGAGATATGTGCTATTTCTGAGCCAAGGCTTTTCAGAATTGATTATTTTCACTGTGTGTGCTTTCTCTTTATCTTCTTCAGGCTAGATGCAAGTAAAAATATCAAGACCCTAGAAACAGAGAAGTCCCAAGCTGGAACTCCTGATTGGGTTCCTGATTCATTACACCAAAGGAACCTTTATGGCACACTTCTGCTGGCAGTTCATGGCCCTGAGGGGGCCGAGGGTATGACAGGTCAGAGACTATCCTTAGGGCTTTTAACATTTGATTGGCACAGTGGAAGAGGTTTTACATGGTATTTATCATTGACTATGTGTACTTTAAGGTCCAAATGGACACTCAACAAATCTTTCCTGAGATTTCAAGAACCAAAACTTCTTATCAGACCCCAGCTTGTAAAAACACCAGAGATGTTTTTTTTCAGAGATGGCAACACAGACTCAGTTATGTAACATACACAGACTCAGTTATGTAACATACACTTTTTATTTTTTAAATCAATGATCATCTCAAAAGACAATGTGAGAAAATAGTTTCCTTTTTTTTTTTTTTTTTTCCAAATCTGTGGATAAAATTAAAACTAAACCAAGGGGAGGAAAATTATTGGTTTGAAAGATATATTTTAGTCATGTTAAAACATTCAAATTAGGGAGTATTTACGGGCGAGGGCAGATGAGGGACAAGGTTGGAGGGGAGGGGAACATCTCTGTATAAGATATAATATTTGCTGGTTTGTGCCATCTGCATATATCGCCTATTCAAAAATTAAATAAAAATAAATAGAACATAATCAATTATAATCTGTACCAAATGAAAAAAGATTGACATCATAAGATTAATAAATTGATTGCTTTGGGGGAAAAAAGAACCTCTTTAGACTATTAAGTGAATAAGAAATAAATTTCTATAAAGTTTAGCCATTACATATTTTGGGTCTATTTACCAGAGCTTAGTCTACCCTAATGGGTAAGATTATACTACAATACTGGAAGTGAATAAAAGATGATATGCCACTGACAGAGAAATCCTAGTAAAATTAAACAGATATCACCAGAGGATGCAACAGTCAAGAGTGCTATGGCATAAGTATGGGTCTGAGTGGACAACTTGGTTCTAGAGCATGGAGCAGAGAGGCTTGAGCAGATCTTCGAATGCTTTGTAAGTTAGGATGCTTTTGACTACAAGTAACAGACAGCTCAAATCTGATTTTTAAAAAAATTGAAAAGGTAGTTTATCATCTAATGAAACAAGAAGTTCTGAGGAGTCAGGCTCCAGACATATTTACATTTACTAAACCAAGGCATCTGTTAGGGATTTAATCATGCCCCCCACAAAAGGCATGTTCAGGTCCCAACCCTTGTTCCTGTGGGTGTGAACCCACTTGTAAATAGGACCTTTGAAGAAGTAATATCTTAAAGTGTGCCCAAAAGGAATGAGGGTGAGCTTTAAACCAATATGGCAGTAGTTCTTATAAGCAAAGGAAATTGGACACAAAAAGAGAGAAGTCTCAGGGGGCATCCAGAAGCTGAAAGTCAAAGGAACCTGGAAGAGAAAGGAAAAGCATCCCTCGTGTACATTGCCATGTGATGGAAAAGCCAAGGACCAAGGATCACCAGCCAGCCAGAAGATGCCCACCTGGGAAGAGGCAAGCCTTCTAGCCTGTGAAACCGTGAGCCAATAAATTCCTGCTGTTAAGCCAATCAATTGTATTGTATTTGTTTTAGCAGCTGGAAAACTAAAACAGCTTCTGCTTGATGAAGGCTCTTGTCTCTTTGCTCTTCGATGTGTCAGTTTCATCCTCAGGCTGGAAACAAAATGGCTGCAGCAGCTCCAGATGAGCTATCCAGATTTAACAACATCCAGGAATAAAAAGATCATTTCCCCCATGACTATACTTTAGAAGTGAAGAAAATTTGCCCAGAATCATGTTCCCACATATACAGGCTTCTCTTATGGCATCAGGATGTCCCTGGTATGTGCCCATTTCTAAGCCAGTCGTTGGCAAGAGAAATGCATCACTGTATTTGACTTAGAGCAGTAGGGCTGAATCCTGTTTGCATATTAGAATCCTCCAGAGAGCTTTGGTAAAACTCTGGTACCCCATCAACAGAAATTCTGATTTAATTGGTTTGGGATATGGCTTAGGTGTTGGCATTTTAAATTTTCTCCCCCAAGATTATAATATATAGCCAGAATTGAGAAGCTCTAACTTAGGTTAATCATTGGAAATGCAATGGATATTGGGAATATATGACAAAGAACACTATAAATGCTCCACTTTATTTTGAGTTTAACTTTATTTTCTAGGCTGAAGGTAGCCATGTAAGGTTTTAAGCAGAGACCAGGGCTGTGTTTTGAGAAGGGAATGTTGTGAGCTCTCTACTCCACTGCCTAATAGAGAGCCTTCCTGAGCACACAGAAGGTGCTCAAAAAACATCTACTGGATGGATGAAGGGAAGGAGGGCCGTGGGGGTAAAGACACCAACATGGAGGTCCAGTCTTGCATCTACAGAGCATGTGAAACTTTGAAACAGAAAGATTCCCCCAGGTACTCAGATTTTATCTCTCATATAGCAAACCTAAGACTATTTTGAAAACCTGGATGCATGATCATATTTTTCAGTTTTTAGATAATTATTTATGTCTCTAAAACACAGATTCGGAGTCTTTTGAATTCTAATTCTGTTCTCAGAGCTCCTTTGATTGCAGTGTGAACTATAGAATATTTTCATACTCCTCTATAACAGTGATTTTCAACTGGGGGTGGTTTTGCCCTGTTGGGTACATTTGACAGTGTCTGGAGATCTTAGTTTGTCTCAACTGAGGGGGTGCTACTAGCATCTAGTGGGAAGAGACCAGGGTTCCTGCTAAACATCCTTCAGTACACAGGACAGAAATTGAACTAGCCCAAAATGCTGTGAAGCCAATCAATTGTATTGTATTTGTTTTAGTGCTGAGATTTACAAACCCTGTTCTATGATATTAATCAAGCTCATTTTTGCAAGCACTCTGTCCTAGATGCTGCAGATACTTTGAAACTTCCTTAGGACTTCAGGGATTTTTGAAGACAGTTGATTAATAAGAACAAAGACTCAAGGACTGGATCTTGCGTGTTTTGTGTAGATCTACTTTTGTGTAAGCCCTCAAGTAAGCTTTTACAAACTTTGCAGACCCAAAACAGGGGACCTCTGGAGCTCTTCCATGAGCTGGCAGTCCTATTGGAGATATTGTACACAGGCAATACCAGCCAGATTATTTTACCCTAATCAAGATTTGTATGAACATGACATTTTGTTTATTCTGTTGCCTTTTTGTTCTTCTGATTCATAAACAGCAATAGCAGAGCTGAACAATTATCCTTTCTTTTTGGAGACACAGATGTGTAAATGCATGGAGGCTTTCAATGAGGCCAGTGATGCCAAAACAATTCATATTATACCTCATATACTGCACTATAGGATTTCAGACTACATAACTGTGCAGCACACTGTAACCCTCTACATTTATTCAGATATGTGGAGGAGTGGCTTCTTGGCATTTTGTTCATGCACATGTTTTCAACACTGGTGCTATAACCATCAGAATCCCTCTCTATAGGTCTAGATGAAAATTTTTGTTTCAATCCCAGTGGATAATATCCCTTTAGGTAGTTAAAGGTTTAATCCAAGAGGCTTCACTTGTGTTTCCAGTGTTCTCCCTTCTCTGGAGGTAGGAGGAAGGGAAACATTTTGAACACAACTCAAATAGCTAAAAATATTAAGTGTTAGTAGTAATACAATGCAAGACTGTGAAAGATGATCTTTAACCTATTGTCTAAGGCAGGGTCAGCAAACTTTTTCTGCACAGGGCCAGATGGTAAATATTTTAGTCATTGTGGGCCATTTGGTCTGTGTTGCGACTATTCAACTCTCCCATTGTGGTACAAAAGCAATCATACACAGTATATAAATGGGTGAGTGTGACTGCGCTCCAGTAAAACCTCATTTAAGACCCTAAAATTTGAATTTCATATAATTTTCATGTGTCACATGTATTATTCTTCTTTTGATGTTTTTTCAACTATTTTAAAAATGGAAAAGCCATATATAGTTCACAGGCCCCCAAAACAGGCAGTGGGCTGGATTTGGCCAATGGGCCTTAGTTTACTGACCCCTGATCTAAGGGATATTGCTGTTTATTTGAGAAAAACATAAAAATGGAACTTCAGTCAGGAAGAAGAGGACTACAAAACAAAACAAAACAAAACAGGAGGATACCTACTTCAAGTTTTCATGTTAGACTAAAGATATTTTAAATAAATTATTCTAATTTTATAATAAAATGATTTAGTACAAAAGAAATGAAGATATCACAGTAAATCTGCTATGAGGCTGTTTCATTGAATTGGAATGTTTTAATAGTTTCAAGTTCTTTGACAGTATTCATTCTTTGGTGGGCATGATGGTTGGTGGCTTTGAAAGATAGCCTTAGGAAAAATTCAATCAGGAACATTCCCTACATATCTTAAAGTCTGTATATATCATGGCTTCATCGATTAGGTTCATAATACATCTATTGTCATTAACCATAGGTAGGAAATTTATTCCTAGATACATTTAACTTAAATATCTGTGTTAGTCATTATCAGGAAAACAAAAATTTCAGTGAAGGTAAAGTATTTAGTTTACCTACGTGGGGTACTTATATCCAAAATGGACAGAAGTAAAAGCTGTCCAAGAGTTTAAGAAACAAGTCTCAATTAATGGCAACTGCATTTCTTCCCCCAAAACAGCAACAACAACAAGAACAAACCATCCTGAATATGTATCTTAAACACAACCACTTGGATGAGCACTCCTTTATTTGGATGGATTTCCCTAAAGAAGGAAACATTGGAATAAGTAGGATTAATACCTCTTATTTAGCCAAAATAAGTGTCTCTCCTTCCTCTCCTTCCCTTCAGCTGTATCCTGAAAGTAGTGGTTATTGGAACCCAATATTGTTTGATGTGAAGTTCTGTGATGCCCACTATACCATTTGCAGTTGTGTCGCTTTCCTTCATATCTCATCCTGCTATTCCTTCTGACTGAATGCCCTTCTCTTGTCTTGTTCATAGATAATTCTTGTCCCATGTTCACTTTCAAGACTAACTAAAAAATAATATCCTCTAAGATTTTGGGCACTCCCTCCACCCTCCCAAACACACTCCATCCTTTCACTGCAGAGATATTTTTATTGTGTGTTTATTAGCAGTGGCACATAATGGCTTTCATAGATAGGAGATGGCTAGATTTGCCCTAGCCAACTCTTTATACCACCCACTGCTCTTGCTTTTCTGTCCCTTTCACTTCCATCAGTACAACATTCTGGGGTGTAAAACAAGAAGGTTTTATCCACTGTGGTAAGGGATATCTGAAAAGGAGATGAAAACCTAGAAAAGACAAGATTCCCAGCTAGTTTGGATTATTTCTTGCATTGCACCAGGAAATCTGACAAATTAGCAATCAGGAAGGAACTTCTTTATCTTCTCCCAACCAAATCTCCACACCTATATCTGTACTTTTGATGATTTTAAAATTTGTCCCCAAAATCTGAGATTTCTCCTTTCAAGAAGTAAATCTTAATTCCCCAATCCACAAATGTAGGCTGGATTTAGTGATTTTCTTCTAACAAAGAGAATATGGTAGAAGTTATGATGTGTCACTTTGGACTTGGCCATAAAAAGGACTGTGACCTCCTCTGTGGTCTCTTTCTTGGATCACTTTCTCTGCAGAAGCCAGCTGACAAGTAAAAACATTTAAGCACCCCTGTGCAGAGGTCCATGTAGCAAAAACCAAGTATTTCTGTGAACAGTTATATGAAAGAGCCATTTTAAAAGTGGATCTTCTAGCCCCAGTCAAGCCTTCAGATGACTGGTCAACAACTTGACTGCAACCTTATGAAAGACCCTGAGTGACAACCACCCAAATTATTGACCCATCAAAACTGAGGTAAAAAATGTCTATTGTTTAAGCTTTTAGGCTTTGAGGCAATTTGTTATATAAAAATAGATAATACAGTACTTATATTTTCTGACATTCATATATAATGCTGAAAGACCAGCACTGTTAAGGGGAAAAAAAGATAGTTTGGAAATAGTAGCCTCTATTCCTTTTTTTAAAATACTTTTTTTATTTTTAAAGATTCTTAGATTACATAAATGTTACATAAAAATGTAGGGGATTCCCATATGCCCCCCTCCCACACTTTCCCACATTAACAACATTCTTCATTAGTATGGTACATTTGTTATACTTGATGAACACACATTGGAGCATTGCCACTAACTGTGGATTATAGTTAACATTATAATTTAAACTCTTTCCTGCACAACTTTATAAGTTATGACAAGATATATAATGGCTTATATCTGTCATTGCAATGTCATTCAGGAAAATTCCAATGTCCCAAAAATGTCCCTATATTACACCTATTTTTCCTTCTCCCTCCCCTCAGAACCTCCGGTGGCCACTGCCTCCACATCAATGATAAAAGTTCTGCCATTGCTAGAATAACAATAAGTCTTTAGTAGAATAACAGTAAGTCTACTCTAGTCCATCGTTCATTCCCCAATCCTGAGGATTCTGGGATGGTGATGCCCACTCTGCCTCTAATTGAGAGGGGGTTTAGATTCTGTGGGTCAGATGGATGGGACTATCTTGCTTGCAGTTGCAGACTCTCTCTGTTCCTTGGGATGGTCATTGTCCATCATCATCTCCTTGTTAGTTGTCCTGGGTGAGTCCAATGAACTGGAGAGTAGGTGTTGCAACTCTGTTTATATTCAGAGCCCAACTGGCACATGGAAAGTCCAAAGATTTAAGTCTCTTGGACATACACCTATCAACTCTAGTACTAACTGTAGGTTCAAATAGAAAGGGCAGAAGAGCCATGTGTAGGGAAACCACAAATGAATCCAACTCTGTCACACTGGGGAGCATAAATTTCAAAGTAGGGCCCACTGGCAGGGTGCCAAACTCCTGAACTGTCTGCCCTGCCTATAGTGTATGGATGTCTACAGAGCCCTCAGGAGCCTCACTATTTGAGGCAATATTTACTGTAGTAGCCTTTATTCTAACAGATTAGTAGCTGAGGTAGTGCCCAGTTCTTGTATAACTACTTATCAATAAATCATGCATGTGAATTGAGACTTCTCCTTTTAAGTGCAGACTCATATATCTAATTGTCTACATGTTATTCAAGGATGTCTGTGGTAGATGCTAGCAAAGATGCTAGAAACTATTCCACCCATGATCCTTTGCCATGTGGCTCTGGTGCTCCTCCCAACAAAAGGTGGAGTCTATTTCTCCTTCCCTTGCATGTAGGGCTGGTCTTGTGAATTGCTTTTACCCATAAAAGATAGCAGAAGTAACTCTGTGTGAGTCCCATGTGCCGGTCTCAAGAGGTCCTGAAGGCTTTGCTTTCACTTTCTTAGAATGCTAGCCTGAAAGATTGTCATGTAAGAAAGCCAGTCTAGCCTAATGGAGGATGAAAGACCAAGAAGAAGAAAGCCAATGTTTCCTTGACAACAGCAAGTGCCAACTGCCAGGTATGTGAATAAACCCATCATAGATCTTCCAGATCATATAACCATCTAGCTGAACGCAGCCACATGAGTCAGTTCAGGTGAGACCAGCAGAAAAATCACATAGCCAGACTGCAGAATTGTAAGAAATAATAAACTGTTATTTTAAGCCACCAAGTTTCAGAGCAGCTTGTTACATGGTAATAGATAACTGATAAAGCCTACAGTTATCTCAAATGTAACATGTAGTAAATTGAACTCTTTATTCTCTAACCCAAATCTGATCCTCACCTTGTGTGCTCCCTCTTAATGCTACCCTTAAGCACGACTAGGAACTTCTGGAGCCCAGAGGCCTTTGGGGGCCCCTCTGCCTTCCCCTGGCATCCAGGTTTCTGCCTGAGCCCCTCCCTCTAGCTAAGGGACATCTTTTTAACCAACCACCTTGCAGGCCTCTAACAAGCTGTGAAACAATTGTAAACAATAAAGTTTTCTGCATTAAAAAAAAAAAAAGCAAGGGTTTGCTCAAGTTAAAAACCTTAGTGTCACCCCTATATCTTCCCTGCTTTTCATACCCCCCATTCAATCCATCAGTGAGTCCTACCAGCTGTCTCTCCAAAATATGCTCTAAATGCATGCCCTTTTTAACACCTTGGCTCTTTTTACTGTAAAAGTCATAGGATCATAGTCTAAAACATCATTAACTCTTATATGATTTCCCAAAGTAGCCTCTTAGCTGATATCCTTGTTTCTCCCTGTCCAACCCATTCTCCATGCATCAGTCAGAGTGTCTTTTTAAACATAATTCAGATCATGTTCCTTTCCTGCTTCATACCATCTGAAGGCTTCCTATCACACATATCATAATATCCAAATCCTTTGTCATGAGTTGCCTCTGAGCAATCTCTCTAATATTATCTTGGATTGCAAACCTCCTTTTCAATTACCCAACATGCAAACTCTTTTAGCCACAAAGTGTTTGCACCTGCTGGTCTTCCTGCCTGGAAGACCCTTCTTTGGAGTCTTCTCAGGCTGGCTCTTTCCAACCCTTCAGATGCCATCTCCAATTACCCTTCAGAGGCAATTCTTGACCACACTACTCAAAGAGTCATTCATTGCAATCAGAGTTCAATTGCAAACAACAAAAAATGACTCTTGCTATATTAAAAAGAAAGTCATTAGGCACTTCCAGCATTATTGGAATGACCAAGCTAGGAAGTTCTATAATATACCTTCAAAATGAAAGTAACACATACCAAGGAATACTGTCCCCCAACCCCCAATTTTGGAATTTGGGGAATCAGGAAGCACTGTCACAACTGCTGGCTCCAGAATCACACTATCTTAGCAATGCATCTAAGGACCAGAAAGCCAGGGCTGCAGTTGTTGCTTCCAGGAACATGCCTGACATAACTGTTGACTCAAGAGACATTCTCTATCTGCCAAATTCTCTCCAGCAAAGTGTGGCCTCATGGCCACTGCCTCTCACTTATGTCTGATTTCGAGTCTCTCAGGAGCACATGGGATTGGCAGAATCTACATCACATACAGAACTATAGCTTCAAGGGAATCTAAAAATATAATTTCTAATTTTTGGTCTCTGCAGTCACAAAGTCACACTGGAAGGATGTTGGAATAGATGTAGAATGAGTCAGTCTGTCATATCTGCCACTCTCCTCCTCCAGCAACCTAATGTTCCCAGTTCAATTCCTTCATAAAGTGCATCACAATTTAAAACCACACATGGTGTACATACACATTTTTTGGAATGTGAAAGAAACTTGCCTCTGACGGCAGGGACATCATCTTGTTTACAGCAGCACTTAGAACAGTGCCTGGCTCATAGCAACTCCTCAATAAACATTTGTTGAATGAAGGAAAGATTAAATAAACAAACAAATAGATAAATAGCAGTCATTTTATAATGTAGACCTTCCAAGGGACGGGATCCCTATGGATGCCACTTCCTTTTCTGACCTGACTCTTTTGCTCTCATGTTTAGTCAATAAGAACTTCTTTTTTCCATCCTATTAATTTACTACCCCACCAGCAACTCAATCCCTTCCCCTTTCAAGAGGTTCTCTCACTCCTTGGTGAAAGTATTCTAGAGCATGGCAGCATTCCAGCCTTTAGCTAGGTAAGGACAAAAATTCACCTGTGTTTCATTTTAACAGTATGTATTGGAGGAACAATGGTGGTGGGGGAAGTATTGACTCCAGTTCTTAAGCAAAAATGAATATAGTCTCCCATTTATGCTTCAGTCTTCCACCAGTGAGAGGGATGGACATTCTGGATCCTTATTGAGATCTATTTCAGCAATCATATCTTTTAAAGATAAACATTAATTCTTATCTTAGTCAATAACTATTGAAGAAAAAACGTTTCTCTTATTTGCAGGGAACATTAATCTTGTTAAAAGTAGGGCTGTACCATTTCAACTTCATGTGAAACTGAATGCCTGGAGATGGCTAATGTCTCATGGTACATATCCAATGGGCTGGTCTCAGGATGGACAGATTGAAATAAGTCAGGGGAACTATCACAGCACCGTGAGAGGTCCAGGCCTGCAGTGCCAGGCGGCTCTATCTTCCTAAAGCAGTCAGAGAGAGCAACACAATGAGGACTCCCAAGACTTAGGCTTTGGTCAAAGTGAGTAGATGTGAAAGTAAAAAAATGAAAAGGAAAGCTCAGGAGCTTAATATAAAAAACCAAGAAGGGTCCTTGAAGCTTTTAACCTTCTCTTCAAAGTCTAGAAGTCACACATATGAGGCTTTACGTTTACTCTAAACTCTTCAGTTTGTGATGGACAATAATGTGGTTTCTGTTTTTGCTTGCTAGGTTGCCTGTCTGTGTTTATTTGCGGGTTTCAGCTAACTGATCACACCCCTTATCTGTTCCATTGCGGTAGACCAACACTATTTGCTTTGTTATTTTCCTGGAGGTTGTTTGTAAAGTGTTTCCAGACGTCAAACAACTGGTTATTCCAAGCAATCTTTTTTTCTAAGCATTCAGTGCACCTTCTCCAGGGACTTGGGTTGACACTCCAATCTGTTGATTTAGATGGGTGAAATATTTGGAGAGAAAATAGATGATAGGTAGGTAGATAGAGATATAGCTAGGTAGATAGATAGATAGACAGATAGATATAGATAGAGCAACTTTTATTTTTTAAATGATTTTTGTTTATGGAATTTTTGAGAATTAATTCTGGATTTGAACACTAGGAAGAAAAAAAATGGGGGGTGGGGGGGTTGAGAACAAGCACAAAAGAACATAAAAGGAAGAAAGAGAGAGCAGAGACATAGAAACAGAGGGAAAGTCAGTTCAAGTGGGTGACTATAACCTCTGGCAAGAGATCAGACAGACAAGTTCAACCCAAAGTCAATTTAATTTTATTGGACCACACTGTCTCAGGCAATTAGAAAAATATTTGTAAAACATCAGATGAGAAAAAGGAACGTGGAGCCCAATAATGCAAAACAATGTTTATAAGAGAGAAATCATGAAGTGGGAAGAGTAAACACAATTATTCTATCAGCACCTCCTGTTCTTCTAAATATTACTTAACTTACGTGTAGAGAATGCCTCTGAACAAACAGCCAAAATAGTTTCTTTCTAGCATACTCCTATCCTCAGAGTAGTTTGTTTCAAGGCAAAAGAAACTTAAGAGGCATTTTCAATTTTGAGGAATTAGAAATAATTATATACTAGATTTCATGGGATTATTGATTATTTTTCAGGCCAACTGATAACACCAAGCCAAAAGGAAAATAAAGGTTGTCTTTATGTCTCTTCTTTGGTTTTCACGGTGGGTGAAAAATTAACTGACAATACACACTAGTGATAGCCCCAAAGTTAAAAGTAATTGTAGGATTATTTGGAGATGAAAGGGCACTTCAACTTTTTATTCAACCAAACGGTTTTCAAGGTTATTCATACTTCAGACCAACTTAATTCTCCTCAGTGTGTTATTATAAAGTCAGCTTGTTTTACCAGTCCTTACAAACAGTGATAGCTAGTATCTCATGAAACCAGCAAACTTGAAGCCCTGGTTTTAGTGCCAGTTTCTACATCACACAACATTCCAATACACAAACCTACACACAGCTGAAATTTTCATGGTCTGCACCTAATTCATGTCAGATAAATAGTGGCTCTGCACTGAGTATCTTCCTCCTCCAAATGATTCTTTTCCGCCAGCCCCAACCTCTTTACTGAACTGTCCTGGCTATTTCCAACCCTTTATCCTTTTCTAGTCCCTCCTAATCACCAAATTCTGTACCTGCTACTGGAAAAAAAGTTGGTAATCTGGTTTTCTCTCAGATCACAATAAAATATTCTATATGCGAACAAAATGATGTTGAGAGTAGTCTTTCACTCCTAACATGGACATTTCAATTACCCATCACCACATTTGTCAACCTTCAGATCAGTCTGCTTTCTGGCAAGACAATATGCACCAAAATCTGTGTCTAGCTTTCTTTATTTTAAAAATAAGTCTTATGAAATGTACACTAAGATTTTTTTTTCTTTTTTGGTGACTCAGAGAAATATGAGGTAATATAAATGCAGATTTTTAAGAAATACTATGTCTATTCTTGATGCCATTTTGATGGGCCAGTCTCAGGACAAACAGCTTGAAATAAGACAGGGGATCCATCACCACATCAAGAGAGGCCCAGGCCTGCAGCGTAAGGCAGCTCCATCTTCCTGTAACACTCAGAAAGAGCAACAGAAATGAGGACTCTCAAGACTTAGGCTTTGGTCAAAGTCTGGTACCTCATTTGTAGTCTGGTACTTCATTTGTAATCATCATTATTCCATGGAATCCCTCAAGCCTCTTGATTTAAAAAAATATATATTTCTAAAGGAGAAATAACCATTCCCTTATGAATATATTATAGCTTGTGTACAACTAGTAGAAAACTTGGAGTCTAAAAGGAATGGCTACATGCCTATAGGTAGAAAACACTGGAGAAATAGAAATACCAACTAAATAAGTTGATATCCATATGGATATTTTGTATTCATGAGTGTCCTTGTGTGAGTGTCTTTCCTTCTACTTCCTTCTGCTTTAAATGGTTTTAGAATTTGAGGTATTTATTATGCCCTCTGGTAAAAGAGTGGATGAGAAGAGGAACACCCCCGTGGGCCTTTGTTCACTTTTAAGTACTATTACTGAATGAGTGTGCTTGGGAGAGACTGATGTGGTAAAACATTTCTGTTAATTTCCCCTGAAGAATGTCACATTGGGTAATGTTCTGTGGGTGGTCATGTAATGAGACCCTGGTGTCTCTCTATGACACATACTGTATATGAAAGGAGGCATAGATGAAGGTAACTTGAATTCCATCCCTCTCTGTGTTTATATGATGCTTATCACCAAGCTATCTAGACATCCAGACTAGAAGCTTTATAACAAGAAAATTTTCTACCTCCATTCAATTGAAATCAATGGACATTGAGTCTGGGCAAGTTCTCAAAGGGTTAATATGCTCACATGCCTTTGGGTAGTTAGAGATGAAAATGGACTGACCCAAGTGGCAACAATTTCCCCATTGCCAATAATGTAAGCAACGGCTTCAGTGGAATACCAGTGGAAATGAATCTTTGTATTATAAACATATTCTAAGTGCATTTGCAGGCATCTAGCTATTTAAGCTGTTTTTACCTAAACCAGTGACTTTTGTAAAAATATAGCTATTCACAGTCCTGGTTTATTTTAAAGATTAATAGCATGGGAAATTTCAAAGGAAAATATTTAGCCATTTTTCTTGTAGAAGAGAGCAAGTGTTAAAGCGACTCTGTGTGTGTGCACATATATATTAATTTTAATAAAAAGAAGTATTAAAAGTACACATTCTTTTTTGTATGTATATAAACGTTCTAACACAAATGTTCCCTTAATAGTTCCTTCTTTCTTGTTCCATCATGGAATTGACACAATAGAGCATGTTGTTGAGTAAGATCAAACATCATTAAATCCAACTGAATTTTTTACAAAGTCAAATTATGACAATAATGAGACTCTTAGAACATCTGTATTTTCTTTTGGAGAGCTTTTTACTTCCTTCCGCTTTCTAGCCTTCTAACTTCCTTTGTTTTCTTTTAGTCTTGAACTGTAACTGGGACATTCTGGAATATAGATTTATTCATCCTGACCTCAGCTGTGATTAATCCACCCGAGACAAAGATCAACTTCTGGCAAACACTAGTTCCCTTTCCTTGTATCAACAATGCATATTCACCTAGATGTTTGCAGTATATGGGCTAGGTGTGGATGAAAAAAGAAAATCCAGAAACTAAAGATACAAAAATTTATTCAGTGATTTATAGAATTAACACTTATTGGGTACGAATTATGTACTGGCACTCGGTAGGCAGTACATTTAATTAATGGATATTAATTTTGCTGCATTTGAAACTCTGATGTAAATAAGGCGGAAGAGACTGATGAATGCCTTACAGACCACATTCATAAGTCCTGTACTTGTTCTACCACCATATGGCATAGAGGCAAAATTATTATTCTCTTTGGGTGGGAGGAGATACTAGAGTAGATTAGTCAAATACACTGGCAGCTGAGATGAATGAAACCTTAGTTAGTAATAAAACCTCATTGGAAAAATTAGTTCTGACCTCTTTATCAAAACTTTTACCCGGGCTGCTAACAATTAACAAAATTGATGAATATGAGTATCAGCTCTTTTGCCTTTCTTCTGTTGATCATTTGTCAATCAGTAGCATTTATTGAGAACTCACTATATATAGATCATTGTACAGATTGGAGCCTCAAAACTTTGGTAAAGGAAAACTACTGGAAGGAGTGTTTATAGGCTTCATTAGTTAATGGTTTCTTTTTACAATAGGTCTTCTTGGAGTCTCTAATCTTCTAACATCTTGTTAATATCCAAGAGGAGGACTTAGTGTTCAGCACTTACCTTTGTTATCCTTTGTTATCTAAGCACCAATTAATATTTCCTGGAACTAGTGCTGTGCAAATCTCAATAAATAGGAGCTGCAGTCTTTGCTTTCAAAAAACGGAGGTAAATATCTCAATTACAGAGATTACTATAGAACCAAAAATTTTTAGAGTAAGGAACATCAGATATCATTTAACCCTAGTGGTTCTCAAAGCAGGGTGATTATTAAACTTTTCTGGGCAGCTATTAAAAAATACAAATTCCCTAACTCTGATCCAACTCCAGACTCATTGAATTAGAATTTGGGGGATAGACCCAAACAAGGTTCTGTATTGGTTCTGATGATCAGTCAGGTGTGGGGAAGACAAATCAAATAATGTCTAAATGAGAGCCATATTCTTTTAAAGAATCTCTAGGCCCCATTGCATAGGCAGTACTGTTTGATAGCAGATGACTCTGTTTCCCTGAGAGGGGCACTGGAACCACAGGCTGACCATACCAACACTGGCTAATGAATAGTGGTGCAGATTATCCTGAAAAGATGAGCTACATCAATCAGAAGCTCTCAGCATTTTATACTAGGAAAAACCATAGATAATGGGGTCAATGGGACAAGGGACTGACACTGAAGATGTATAGGAAAATTTCATGAAACAAGCAGGAACCATTATGGATTTTGACTAAGCTGAGTTTAAGAAGAGACAGAAGCTATAGAGAAATAAGCTATGAGGTAGAAAATTGATAAATACAATATAAGGAAAGTCTAAACCATCCCAGAATTTCTAAAACCTTGGTATGTACACTACTTGATGCCAAACCAGATGACTTTGGTGGTATACTCCATGGAGAGCACATGCAGCCTGCCTACCTTCTAATTATGGCCTGAAGTCTTGACTCAAATGCATCAGAAGTTTATTCAAAGTAGAGGCACTGGGAAGGGAATGTTCTCCCTCTTAGGCAGTGGTTCTCAACCTTGCTACACATTAGAATCATTTGGTAGACTTCTACAGTACTGATGCTCAAGTCTCACTACAGAATAGAACACCACAGAAACTCTGGGGTAGTTTCCTGGCATAAGTATTTTTAAAGATTGCCCAGATGACTTTAAGGTGCAGGTTGAGACCTGCTGCTAAGGGAAAGAGAGACAGGAGAGGGGCCATTTTAGATTCACTCTGCTCCAACAGTATGAAAATGGGAAGGAACCACAGGCTGAAGACGTCATCATCTTTATTTTTACTGTGCTGTAAGATGAATCTACTGGGTTTTTTTCCCCCATCGATGGTAAAAAATTTATCATTTCCTCTTAAAATGATTTTGTTAAAGGTTGAGAAAAAGTGAGCTGATTTAAAGAAAAATATTAAGTGACTAACAGAGCAGTTGTTAATCTGCTCTGACAAAAATCATGGTGGTGGAATGTGGTTGAATGAGGTTTGGCAAATTCTGAGCCTGTCAGAAGTGAGGGGAGAGAGGAGCAAACATGCTGAGAGTAGCTGAGTCACATCCATGGTAACTCCTGACCATAGTTCCTGCTGATCAGAGTTCCTGGCCTTCCTTTGCTCAGATTTTTCTGTATTCCCACACAGAAGGATCCAAATTGTTACTCTTCTCCCAATATCTGTGATAACCTGAATGAGTCTCTCTATTCCTTGGCAGCAAAAGATACTTTCAAAAATAATTTCCCTCATAATAAAACTATACAGGGAGTTGTAGTTAATGAATGTATTCATTGTTTTCCTTTGCATATGCATCTCTGCTTCATAACTGTAATGCATATGCAAATGTGTACCTTTAAGGTTTAAAATGATCCTCTGGTTGCTCCCTCACTGTCCAAGGCTACTCTAGCAATCAGCTCACCAGACAAGATTCACTTGACCTCCAGGAGGAACTTCTGCACATGGTCCATACTGGACACATCATTCTCCCAGATTAAAAAAGAAGCTAGACAAAATGTCTGTACAGGCACATACCACACATATAATAAAACAAATATCAGCCTAAATGTGAATAACCAAATGAGAGAAGAGTACCTGGATAAGGAGGCATCAGGTGGGAGGTGCTTTGCCTGCCATAAAATCCTTGACTCAGATTTTAAATATGGTTCAAGAGTTAATTGGGAAAAATATTACTATGTAAAATATCATAATTTTAAAGCTAATGTTCATTAAAAGCTAACTATGTTTAAGGCACAGTGCTGAGTACTTTCCACCCTTTGGCACAATTACTCTTCCCAGCCCATCCACAAGGCAGGGATGAGCACTTGCCCCAATGTGGAAAGAAAGAGATGGAAGCCTGGGGATGTTAAGAATTTAGCCTAAGATTTATAGGGGTTAAAGCTGGGATTTAAACAGATTTTCATTCCTAGGCTATACTGTGACTGAAATAAATATTTTTGAATAGTCAACTAGATGTGAAGCCAGCTCCAGAGGAAAAAGAACAATCAAGTGGCCTTATTAATCCACTTCCTGGATCCTGACATTTCTGTTTTTCAAGAGTTAACTTTCTTTCCTCATTAAATTTGATACAATAAAAATATGCTAGAACAGGGAGTAGATGTGGCTTAGAGATTGGGCACCCACTTCCCACATGGGAGGTCCCAGGTTTGGTTCCCGGTACCTCCTAAAGAAGACAGGCAAACAACAAGCAGACATCAAGCAAAAACAATGAACAGACAATGAGCAAAACAATGAGCAGACAATGAGAAAAATCAACGAGCAGATAATGGGCAAAAACAAACAACAAAAAAATGAGCAGAGAGCAGATGTATCTCAAGCAGTTGGGGGCCCGCCTCCCACATGGGAGGTCCTGGATTCGGTTCCCAGTGCCTCCTAAGAAGAAACAAGCAGACAATGAGCAGACAAAGAGCAAAAACAGTGAGCAAATAGATGGGGGAGCCATCTTGGGGTGGGAGATATGCTAGAAGAGAAATTTGGAAAATAGCTTAAAGGTTATGGAAACCAGACTATGGGAATTTAGATAATGAGATGTTGCAATGATTAGAAATTTATGTTTTATACAACATATATTAAAACTGGATATGTTTTTTGTTTAGTTATAAATTAACACTTTCAGTTGATGAATTACCTAAAATGCTGGCATTAGTTAGTTTTAAGAACATTCCTAAAATAAAATTCAAATACCATATTTTCTCTGTAAATACATATGCAAATACTTGGCCACTTCTATGGTACAGAAAAAATAACTAAAGAATGAAAGCCAACCATTTTACAAATAATTTATCTTTTTCAAATATGTCACATCCATGTGAAGAAATCTATGTGCTTAGTAAAAATTCCCTATTTTTTCTAAAGGAACTGGGTGTAGAAGAATGGAGGAGGATCTTATTACCTAAGAAACATAGATTTCATAAAAAAAACACTTATGATGACAGGAAATGTTGCTAGGGTGAGAACGGGCATAATGGGAAGTGCTTTCCAGCTTAAACATCTATGGTCATTTTTCTATTCTATCTTTAATATCCTAATATCATTGATCTAGTCTCAGGTTTTGATTAATTTTTACAGACTGGAAAATTAAAAGAAAAATATTATGTCTCAGTCTAGGAGCATATTTTCAAATCATATGTATTTCTGCTAATTTGCATGGTTGTGTCAATGGAAACACAAAAAGATCCAGAATCTCCATTCACCTTTTGAGTTGAGTGTATTTTCCAGATTATTTTTATTCTTGGTCATAGGAACATTGAAAATTAAATGAAAGAAAATAGCAAAAAGAGGGAGCAGAAGTTTTCTAAGAGCTTATTTCACTTGAAGTCAAAGACTCCAATTACCTTGTCATGCTTGAATTTATCTATCTACACTAAAAAGCCATGTGCTTTTAGAAGTCTCCAAGAATAATATGCCACATATAATCACAATTACGTAATTATACAATAGAAAAATGATTACTTAGGTAACATTACCAGTTAACCCTTGAAATTACATATACACGTATGTGGGCAGACAGGCAATTCTACTGCAGAAGACAGCCCTCTTTCAAATTGTTTTTATTGTGAAGTTGTGGCAGTTCCAAAAACAGCAATGACAACAAACACTCAAAATAAAAAAGTCACAGCTCTGATTGTTTGGCCTATGAATGAGCTTTCCAGGCTGTTTTTCAGATTTGGCAAAGAACAATGTCGCAGGCCAAAGAATCAAAGACAACTTATTGAAGCAAATTTGAGTTGGGTCAGTAATAATGCAGCAAGACTTTTGGGTTTTGTTTGAAACTTTAAACAGGAGAGTTTAATTGACAGTAAAATTGTTGAACTAGATCTGTGTACAAGTAAAATCATGCTTGCCCCAAACGAATAGGATTATATTAGCTTAAAAATCAAGTCCTGCAGAAATCCTTGCCTCCCAGAAACTGGAACCGGAACCAGAACAGAGGCTAGGAGTGGTCAGCCCAAAGTGGTCTGAAGAAACATCTCCGATCCTAACCCAGCAAGCAGCTCCCTCCCAAAATTTCCAAATCCTGTAAGCTGCAACTCTGTGTATATTCTATTTGGTTAATATAGTTGAATCAGGATAGCTACTTCTCAAGAAAAGAAAGAAACATAAGCCTGTCAATTTAGTGAAAAGTAAGTCAAATGATTTGATTGAACTGACCTGTACTTAATCAGAGTGGACCCAAATTCCCAAACTGTTGACTTAGGTGATAAAGCCAGAGAGTAATGTGAGGCAATTCAATGCACAACTCCCTTGACGCTCCATTAATGGCTTAACATCATGAGCTTTGTGTAATGTGATGTAAGAAGGAAGCCAAGCCATGGATGATATATCAATTGAGGCAGAAAGTAAAATGTTGATGGTGATTATATATTTTAAAAGACGCATTCAGTGGAAAGCTTTTAAAAATCATTATTTTTCCTACTTTATTATGCTTTTCATGAAAAAAAAAAACCAGCAAAAAGCCTTTTACTTAAACTCTGGTTCAAACTTTAATTCACTGTACTTTTCTCATCGCTCCTAAACTTGTCAGAGATATGCTCCTATACCTATAACTGTAGAAATCAGAATGCAGTATTCAAAGAAAGGAATATTTGCATTTATGTAATAGAGATAGGCCAATTTTCCTTACATGTATCTTTTGTCTCAGATCTGTCACTCTACTACAAATTTCTTAGAATTTCTCAGCTAAAAATTCATAATAATCTAAATTTTAATTATAATTTTTCTTTGTAATGAATAGTAGAAAAGTAAAGATATGCTAAGTATACTAAGCTGCAGATAAACAAAATTGAATTTGGCTGAAGCAAAGCTTAGGAAATTGACATGAACCCCCAAACTAGGCTGTAAATTACTGGAAAGTCACAAATGCAAACATCACCTAGAGTGAATTACCAATACTGAGTGTCAGTTCTTTCCAGCTGTTTAGGTATGTGGCAATGAAATGACCCATGGACAAGAAAAATACACACGTTGGTTCTGCAATATGCACTAAATAATCTGAAGCCTGCTTCAGCCACACAAGTTCTAACACTTGTGTGCTCACACAGGGATTCCACGGAAAGGGGGTTAAGAAGGCACAGGGGGATAGATGGGTCTTTTTTTGAGGGGGAAAGAATGAGATTTGAAATTCTCCAGATACCAGCAAATGAGATCCATCTTACCCCTAAAAAAAGCGAAATAAATTCATCTTTGTTTTATCAATAAATGAATTGGAAAATATAACCACTGAGCAGAGTGGTTTATGTCCAGAAAGACATAGAAAACCAGCAAACATCTCACCTGACTTACTAGAATTTAAGGTATAGCAGTTTTCCCTTGGATTTTGGAGTTTTAATTTCTTTTACATTTATTTTAAAGAAAATATAATGGCTGTTGAAGAGGTGCTTCTTTGTAGGTAATTTTGTCACATTGCTAGGTGATAACAAAACTTCGATGGCAGATCTAATGTTTACTTTCCACTGCCTAAATGACTCACTTTTCCAAAGTTTTGAATTATGAAGGCAGCTTGTTTTGGCAAGATATGATTTTGCAAAATTGATGCTCAGTAATGATGATGGCAGGATTTAAGCTTAGTTTAAAAAGGAGAATCTGTGTGTATTAGAAGTCAGGAGCAAAAGCAAATTAGATTCGCAAAATGTATTACCCATTAATAATCCTGACTTTGGAATTTACAGTGCTTTATATCTTTCAAAGCGCTTCACATTTGTTATCTTCTTTGATGCTCGTAAACCCCTATTACTCGGGGAGAAGTAGGATTATTATCTCCACTTTACAAATGAATTAACAAGTCCCAAGCGTCTTAGTGGCTTTCCTACATTCTTGGAGTCCAGTGGCCTGTGGCTGAGTGTTTGGGGCTTGGGAAGGAGGCAAGGACCCTCAGTGGTATCATGTCACGCCTCTGAGCCACCTTGACGATTTCAGGCCACTGTGGGGTTTTCCCTGTCACCTGGCCTGATTTGTATGCAGACTTTGGCCCAAAGCTCACCACGGACTGGAGTGAGAACCCTGGACACAGTCTTAGCTTAGACTGGGTGGTGCTGCTTAGAAGCCCGCTGGAGAAATACAGAGATCATGAGGCCAGGAGAGTCAGCCTGAGACATAATAGGGAGTTGTGAGGAGGTCAGAACTGAAAGGATAACTCTGAAACAAATTAGGAGAAGCTTTGCTTTGAATGTGAAGGACTTTTAATTTTTTAGTTCTACCTTCTAAGTGGTATATAATTACTCTGTATTAATTCCCTCTATAAAACACATACAACCTGAGTCATGTCTGGTCTTCAAACCATAGTGTTAGTGGTATACACGCTTACACCAAGAAAAAGAAAGCTTTGAGTGGAAAATGTCTGGTTATTTTAAAAGCTTTTTATTAAGAAAATTTTCAAATGAAAATAGACCTAGTAATATTTTTTAAATGTACCCATGAGCAAGCTTCAACAATTACCAAGTCACAGCCAATCATGTTTTATTTAGACCTTCACCCACTTTCCTGCCTCCTATAAAGCAAATTCCTGACCCCATATCATTTTATCTGTCTATATATTAGTGTATATCTCTACAACATATGCCTTTTTATTGTTAGATATTATATATTAAAAATTTCAGAGATTATTTGAAGCCTAAGATGAATTCCTCCAGAGAGGACTTAGGTTTGCTTCTGGAGAAACAGATTCAGCCAGGAAAAGTGCTTTCCTATGAGTTAGGATTTAAACTGAGGCACTCTGACTTCAAGCTTAATCCTTTTTCTATCATAAGAGATTGTTTAAAAGAAGGAAGAACACAAGCTAGCATTTTTTATAGATCTATTATCTATTGTAGCCGCTGTACAATATGCTGTACATATTTTACCCACCACATGGCCTTTTTGAAAGGAGGCAAACGTATAAGCGATTAAATAAAATACATCCTCATCCTAACCATGTGGAGCAGGTAGTGTTATTTCCATTTTATGAAGAGATCTCAGAGAAGTTAGAAAACTTGCCTGTGGTTAAAGTGCTTGTACGTGGTAAGGTTTGACTTTAAAGCCTATCATTTCCATTATTCTTTACAATATTATTTTCTAAATAAATAAATAAAACCTGTAAAAACACATTTGTTTTCCATCTATAGTGCATTAGTTTGATGTGTATCTACATATTAGCTAGCCTCATAATCTAACCAGCATTTTAAAAACTCTTTTTATGAAAAAAAGTATGTTTTCTAATATCCACCAACTGTCTTAGCAATGGAATTTTGAACACAAATCACTGTGAATTGAAGTGCCATTAGAGAGGAGACTGGGGTACAGAAGGTCAAGGTGACCTTAACAGGGATCCCAGGCATTGCTATTTACTTAATGTGATGGACTCTACCAGGCCTTGTCCAGCTTCACTTGCACTAGCCTAAGCTGGTTGTTTAGTTGTACTAATATTTAATTTTTACAAAATCATTTTTCTGGTCATTTTTTCATGACTTAGAGAACTGTCCAATTCCCCTGAAATGAGATCGCCCCAAGGAAATGCTTGAAGGGTTCATTGTGTTACAATAGTTTGAGCCAGGGGCTATGTTTTACCTGATAATTTCTGAAGCATGGTTTGTTGACTAACCATGCATCTGTATCACATCTCAGAAAAGTTAAGAAGGTGGCTCTGGAATCAAAGTGTTTTGTGTTTGAATCTCAGATATGCCACTTGCTAGTTGTGTGATTTTTGGCCAGTTACTCAACCTATCCATCTTCAGTTTCCTCTTCCAAAAAATGGGGATGACAGTAAGAATACTCACCTCATAGAGTTTTTGTGAGGATTAAATAAAATAATACATATAAAACATTTAATATATGCATTACATGATTACTTGGGAAGCTTTATGGAGACTCAAGGAAAATTCTATGTTTGATAGAACTTAACCACATTGTGGCACAGTTTGATATTATTGATGAATTCCAAAAAGAAACATTGATTATGTTTGTAAACTGGTCTGTTCCTCTGGGCGTGATACCTGTTGAGTGTATTAAATTCAGAGGTTTCACTTTTAACTGATTAAATTGAGATTAGGGTTTTGATTCGGCCACATCAGTAGGATGTTGAGTCCCTACCTCCTTGGTGGGTGGGCACGCACACAGGAAATGACATGGCAGAGGAGAAAGCTTAGTTTTGACCCTGGCGCCCCAGGAAGAGAGCTCTCCTGATAGTTTACAGCTGACCTTGTGAAGAGAGCAGAGAAGCTAAGCCTGGAAAGAAAAGAGCGCCGGGGAGAGAGACAAGCGTTATGCCAGGCTACAGCTGAGATTGGAAGAAGCTGGGACCACAGAGCCTTAAGAGGAAGAAGGAAGGCTGAACCCTCACAGACATCACCCGCCATCTTGCGTCAACATGTGGCAAATGACTTTGGATGAGCAAGTACCTCTTATGGTACCTTGAGTTGGACTCTTTAAGGCCTTGTGACTGTTAGCTTCTACCCCAAATAAATACCCTTTATAAAAGCTAACAGATTTCTGGTACTTTGCATCCGCATCCCTTTTGCTGACTAATATACACATCTTAACGTATTCCCTTCTAGATGTAATGAAGTCCAATCCTTCAGGCTCTTTTTCTTTCTTGGCCCAGAAAAGATTAGCCATTGGTACTTACATCCACAAATCATTTCTGCAATACCCCTGATTGGATCTGTTTGCATTTCTCACACATGTGTTCCCTGATAGAGGGTTTATTCTTTTAACAACTATATTAAGGTATAATTTTCATACCATAAAATTCATACATTTTAAGTGTATAATTCAATGGTTTTTAATAAATGTATTGAATTGTGAAACCATCACTATAATGCATTTTTAGAAAATTTTTATCACCATAAGATGATCCCTTTTGCCCATTAACAATTACTGCTGTTCCCATACCAGTCCCAGGAAAATACTGATCAACCTTCTGTCTCTATGGATTACCTATTCTGGACATTTCATATAAATGGAATCATACAATATGCAACCCTTTGAGTCTGACTTTTTCCCCTTAACGTTATGTTTTTGAAGTTCATCCATGTTGGAGCATGTACAGGTATTTCATTCTTTTTTATGCCGGAATAATATACCCTTGTATGGATATACCACAGTTTTTTTATATATGTATCTGTTGATGGACATTTGGGTTGTTTCCACTTTTCATCTGTTAGGAATAATGCTGCTAAAATTATTCATGTGCAAGTCTTTGTATGAACATTTATTTTCATTGCTGTTGGGTGGACACCTAGGAGTGGATTTGCTGGGACATATGATAAATTTATGTTTAACTTCTTTAAGAAGCTGCCAAACTGTTTTCTGAAGTTACTGTACCATTTTACATTTCCACCAGCAATGTATGAAGTTTTCCCTGTCTACAGATCCTCACCAGTATTTGATATTATCTATCTTTTTTATTATAACTATTCTAGTAGGTATGAAAATTTATATTTCCCTAATAACTAATGACATTGAGAATCATTTCATGTGCTCATTTGCCTTTTGTGCATCTTCTTTGGTGAAATGTCTATCTGGTCATTTATCCATTTTTTTTTATTGGGTTATTTGCCTATTTTTAAATAGGTTGTAAGAGTTTTTCTTATATTCCAAATACTCATTCTTTATCAAATGTGTGAAATACAAATAATTTCTTCTAGTCTGTGGTTTATCTTGTTATTTTCTTAATGGTATCTTCTAAAGTGCAAAAGTCAAACTTTAGTTTATAAAGCCCAATTTATCATTGTTTTCTTTTATGGAACTTGCTTTTGGCATCATATCCAAGAAATCTTTGCCTAACCCAATTTCTCAAAGATTTTCTCCTTTGGTTTTTCCTAAACATTGTATAGTTGTAGCTTTTATATTGAGGTCTCATCCAGTTTTTAAAATGAGATATAATTCATATACCATAAAATTTACCATTTTAAAGTGCACAATTCAGTGTTTTTTAAGTATATTCACAAAGTTTTAGAACATCACCACTATTTAATTCCAGAATATTTTCATCACTACAAAAGAAACTGCAAACCCATTAGCAGTCACTCCCAACTCCTCCTTAACCCCTGGCAACTACTCATCTACTTTCTGTCTCTATAAATTTGCCTATTCTGGACATTTCATATAAATGGAATCATACAATATGTGGCCATTCTTGTCTGGCTTCTTTTAGCTAGCATAATATTTTCAAGGATTATCCATATTGTAACATGTAGCAGTACTTCATTCCTTTTGATTTCAAATAAAATTCCATTGTATGGATATACCACATTTTGTTTATTCATTCATCAGTTGATGGACATTTGGACTGTTTCTTCTTTTTAGCTGTTATGAATAATGAAGCTATTGAACATTCATGTATGAGTTTTTGTGTTAACATATATTTTCAATTCTCTTGTGTATATATCTAGGAGTGGAATTTCTGGGTCATATGGTAATCCATTTTTAACCTTTGAGGAACTGCCAAACTGTTTTGCAAAGTAGCCATATCATCTTATATACCCATCAGCAATGTATGTGGATTCAAATATCTCCACAACCTCCCCTGGAACTTGTTATTTTGGTCTTCTTTTTGATTACAGCCATTCTAGTGTGGGTGAAGTAGTATCTTATTGTGGTTCTGATTTGCATTTCCCTAGTGACTAATGATGTTGAACATCTTTTTATGTGTTTATTGGCCATTTGTATATCTTCTTTGGAGAAATGTATATTCAAATACTTTTCCCATTTTAAAATTATTTTATTTGTCTTTCTTCTTGTTGAGTTGTAAGAGTTCTTTATATATTTTTGATACTAGACCCTTATCAGATATGATTTGAAAATATTTTCTCTCATTCTGTGAGTTGTCTTATCACTTTCTTATATTTACCTTTCAAATACAAAGGTTTTTTAACTTTGATGAAGTCTACTGTATATAACATTTTAGATGTAATATATAAGAAACCATTGCCTAATCCAAGGACATGAAAATTTATAGCTATGCTTTCTTCCAGAAGTTTTAAAATTTTAGCAATAACATTCAGGTCTTTGAAACGTTTTGAGTTAATTTTCTATATGGTGTGAGGTAGAGATCCAACTTCATTCTTTTTCATATTCAGTTGTCCCAGTACCATTTGTTGAAAAGACTCTTCTTTCTCCACTGAATTGTGTTGGCACCCTTGTCAAAAATCAGTTGGTCACAAATATATGGGTTTATTTCTGGATCTAATCCATTTTGAAATAATTTTTTTGCATGATGTGACATGAGTCTAAGTTCATCTTTTTGCATATGGATATCTAAACGGTCTAGTACCACTTATTGAAAGGCTATCCCTTTACCACTGAATTGTCTTGGAACCTTTGTCAAAAATCAATTGATCATAAATATAAGAGTTTATTTTTGAACTCTCAATTCTTTTCCTTTGATCTATATGTCTACCCTTATGAGTTGGTCATCTTTTTAATTTTGGCAGTTAACATACATAGAGGAGTGTGTTCTGCTTACATTGGTAACTCTGTCATATTTTCCTTCTATATGAAAAAACTATCAGGCATAGTTTTTTAAAAAGGTAAAGTAAGGCACAAGTGAAACTAAAATAAGTAACTTAAAGCACAGGCTAAACTAAATGATGGAAAACTGGAGGAAGCCCTGGAAATGATAAGAACTGAATCTGAATTTTAACCAGCAGAAGATAAGATCTATGGAAACTCCTAGCTGATAGCTTTCCATTTTTGCTAAATGAAGTAGATTGATGATGAGAAACATTGTAAAAAATTAAAGAGGCAGAGGCAAGTGTAAGGGTAGGGGACTATATTAGTACTGATACTAAATTGTGTCACTGGCTTGTTCCTGAAATTGATTTTCCTGCCACAAAATACAACATTATCATTCCCTAGGCATGGGCTAAATTAAGGAGCAGGGAAAAGGAAGGAATTGTTGACAAAATTCTCCATATAGTTAATGGTAGCCAGTATTCCGGGAAGGAGTACTCAGGGAATATTACCATTCTTGAAGCAATGCACATGTTGTACTCTGAAGGAATGCAGAGAAAACCCCGGACAGCCAAAGTAGGATTTGCATATGCTGGCTTAGGTGATGGACAGTAGAGGCCCCTACACCTGCCTCAGGCATTAGGCTGTACCTGTGGTCAGCCTTAAGGAACTCTGCCTAAGGGACGTGGGAGGCTTATAAAAAATCAAACTGAAGGAAATGCAACAGGAATAATGTCCACCTACTAAAATAGATCTGTTCTGATACAGGAAACACTGGCATAAACAGCTATAGCTGAGATGGAGAACAAGAGACCTCATTCGTTCCAGTCCTGCCTAAATTTCTTGTCATTTTAATATGATACAGTGGATAAACATAATAGAAAAAATCATGGAGAATGGAAACAAAGAATGTGTTAGTTTAGTAACAAAAAACAATGAGTAAGCAAAAGGTCTGTTCCGTAAGAATATCGAAGGACCAGATAATGGCATTTGCTCAGGAACAGAACAGAAGAGGTCTCAACAGTCATGTGACTGCTTAACGACCTTGGACTTTTTAAAAAATTAAACTACGAGAGGCAGAAGAGTCGAGTGATTCAAAGAATGTCTGGTCTTGACCAGACACCCTGGCTGTGAATCCCAGCACTGCCACCGACTAGCTCGGGGTACTTGGGCAGAGAATTTAATCTCTCTGGGCCTCCATAGCCTCTTCTGTAAAAAGACCTGATATTGTAACTACTTTATTGAATTGTAGGAAAGATTAAATGGGTCATTATGGCACTTAAGAATACCTGGAACTTATTAAGTGCTTTGTAAGTGCTTGTTATTATAATACCTCAATTTGTTTTATCAAACATTCTTTTCAATTGCAACTTAAGAGAAGTAAAAATATCGGCCCCTCTCACTTTTGTAGTAAAGCTATTATATAAAGTAATGACATTATTTGATGGTAAGTAGTAAGAAATCTAATTTTATGTTGAATGGGGTATTAAAAGTGCTAAATTCATTGTGTTCTTGATTTGTAGTAAAATCAGCATTTTTGAAAGAGTAAAATGTAAGGGAAAATTCATCTAAATGAAAGATTGTAACTATGGAGTTAATAAATACATATTGCTTTTTGAAACTTTTGCATGTAAATAACTATATTTTTACTTGGACAGTAGAACAGAGAAAGTCAAGTTTACATTATTTTCATAATAGATGTGTTGCTGAAAGTTAGGTGCAAACAGAACATTTGAAAACTTAACAGCATACTAACAACCCTTTTTGTGAAGTGACAAATCCTTTTTGTAAATTTACTATCTTGCTCATTTAATTTGTAGGTGTATTTAAGTGTTTTGAATTTAAAATAAAATCAAGAAATATTTCCTTAAATAGAGGTTAATGTTAGTAGCTCTTATTATTTCAATCCTATACAAACTTACCTTCATACTTCAAACTGTTTGAGTGTCTAACTGCACTGGCATCTCTAGATGGTTAGAAAAATCAATTCCTCTTACCTTTGTGGTCATGCCATGTGAGAAATGGATGACTTCTCAGGCTGTGGCCAGGGTTAAGGTCAAGGAATGGCAGGGGACTACTTAATGTGGCCAATAAGGTTTTAGACAAAAAGAAATTTTACCCCTTTTATGTAGAATAGATATAGGCTGTCCCTGGTTACCACAAGAGATGATACCATTCCACTCAAATGAATGTCAAACTGAGACATTCTGCAGATCCTGGAACAACTAGATCTTCACAGCTCTTTGTTTTAATACTAACTTTATATATAGCTTAGTTTACCTATTCTGCATAATGATTTTATCTCTTCTTGTCCTTTAGAAATCTATAGGCTTCTGTATTTAAAAATGCTTCCTGACAGTAATTTTAGCCTTCTTACTTTTCTCCTCCATCCCTCCCCAGCCCTCCATTTTTTCCATAAAATCAATTTCAATTCACCACCCTTCTCAGCCTGACTGCTATAGTTTCTCTGTCATCCTGTCAAAGCTTTATGGTTTGTTTGTACTATGTTATGTAATGCTACATTGCTCATTGTGGTTGCCAAGCAATGGCATGTCATTAACCCCCAAGGGAATTCCTAAGTTTCCAAACACACTCATTCAAGAAGGTCATCCTCAAGACATCTGTCTTCTTTTCTGCCCTGCCGCCAATAAGCAACAGCTGTTGGGCCATACTTAGCTTGTATCATACCCTGTCTATCACAATCCTTCCATCCCATGAAATCCCATGCTTCCTACAGGGTGTTGTCATTGTTCTCAGATGCCAACCTGGCAGGAGTCTGTCCACAGAGGGGGCAATTCCACCTGAGGAGTGCTGGGTAGAGTTCTTAGGAATGCCATCACCTACACAGGCTCTGCACCACCAATACGGAACCACTGAACTCTATGGAATCCTGAGGTCACTCTTGCTTACAATTCCCCTAAGAATTCATAGCTGTCCTTCCAACAGCTTCCATTGTCTGGACCCAAGGGAATAAATCTCAAAAGCCTTGCTTGATATGTAGGGTCCATGACAAGCTCCATTCTTATCAATCACTGTCTCAGGCAAACATATTTATTAATTTATTAGTTTCTTCTCCACACCTTGCCTCATGTCTACTTTGCTCACAGTTTGCTTGCCTGTGTGGTAGCCCTTCCCCAATTGCTCCCCACTTACCTCAGTTTAGTCATTCTTCAAAATCAAGCTTAAGTCTCACCACCTTCCATGGAACCTGCCCCAACTGACCAAGCCCTGTTAGATTTATCCATTTCCTAAGTTCCTTTAGAACTTTCTTTTCCCACAACTGATCTGACCATATCACATTTCTTCTACAGAATTCCAATATTTTAGAGTTGGAAGGAACCTTAGATAATAATTTTTCTATTTGCTCTTTCATACAAATGATTAATGGAGACCAAGAGAATCTGAATGACTTGTACAAGGGCCAAACCTCCCTTTCTCTGGAGCCAAGAGGATCTGAAGCTCTGCTCCTCCAGGGCTGGAGTCTTGGGACTGAAGAATATGGCACTAGTCTACAGCATCAAAGTGCAGAGAAAAGAGAGTCAAAGTCTAAGTCCTGGATGAATGAAGACCAAAGGGTCAATTCCAAGGGAAAAGGCAAAGATCAACAATCAAGCGCCATAGGAAACATCACATTTGGGTGGCAAGTTTTATTAATAGATGTTAAGCCAAGGAACATCCACTGTGACAATATCCAAGGTTATCAGAAGCCTTTTTAGAATAACTAAAAAATGAGTGCTTTGAAAAGATGTTATTAAGAAATATATACCATTGAGAGGCAAATGACATAGATGGATTAAATATATATATAAATATATATACACACATACACATACACATGCACACATAAATACACACATGGATATTCATCTTGTACTTCATTGTGAGGTTCTTAAGGGACTAATCTTAGTATCTGGAGCACCTAGGTGTAGGTGCTTATGGCAGGCACACAATAAAATTTGGTTATCCATGATGGTAAATGTCAGGTATTCCTAGGAAGATTTCCTAGGTAGATATGCAAGGTTTAAAGTAACAAGATGTGCTAGAAGAGGACTTTAATGAATTGCTTCTGGGTCCTTTTCAACTCTAAGTGTTCTAACTGTTGCCACATTCCCATCCTACAGTTGCTATTTGAATGCCATACTCAAGCACCAGTACAGGCAAAACCCTCTTATTCCATGGTGATATCCCAAGGCGTGCTGATTTTCAAGAGAGTTGTCAGCCTAGGGGCATCTGAACAGTCCTGGGGGATGTTTGCCCTTGGAAGCTCATCTAGTGGTCCTCTAGCAAGAGAACTGACATAGTCTGCTCAGCCACTTTCTGGGAGAGGCCCACATTGGATTTAACCTGACTAGTACAGATAAGTCATCTGTAGTGTTTAAATTTTAAAGGCCATTTACGATGATCATACCTGAAGCTTTCAGAGAGAACGATGGCTGCAGCTTTCAGGTCAGGCCTATCTGAAGTCGTTGTTATCACCGCTGACTCCCAAGAACCCTCATCCTTTCCTCTATCTCCCCAGAGTCTGCACCTGTTGGTGCTCCTGAGCCTTCACTCTTGACCCTGCCCAGGCAGGGCCCGTCCAGGTGGCATTCTCAACTCTGACTCATTTATTCTCCTGCCAGACTTAGCCTCCTCTCAGGCTAAAAATCCATTGAAAAAAAATGACAACTAAAGCTGTCTACTACTCAGCAAGAGACTGCAAGGAACTGAAACCAGGTGAACTTTCAGACCAAGTGAAAAGTGAAATTTTAGCATTCACACCTCTTGTAGAAAATGTGCGTAAGGAGACATTCCAGTTCTGAGACACCAAGGGGTGGAAATAGATAGTCAGGGAAATGTGATAGGCATGAGAAAGCACTTGCACGGCCCCTCTGACCTCTGATGTTCTGGTCTCCCTCCGACCCCAGGAAGCAGTGTGACTCCAGCCAATCATTGCTTCTCCATGATGACTGGGGCAGACGGAGCATGGCTAATGCAGGTCCTTTGTGAATTCTCAAGCCTCATTTTAGTCATTAATTTAATCCTTCTTCCCCACCAAACCTTTTACTAGAGCTGCTAACTGGCCTGGCTGGAGTTTCCTTTCCTCCTTCACGTTCTGTTGCAGTGCCAACTAAACCAGGAATGGCTGCGAAGCAGTAGAGGTCTCATCCAAGGCCCAAGGACCACAACAAATTAATGGAAAGAAAGAGAGAAAGAATCCCGAGAGTAAAGCGATTCCCAGCTTCCCGGGAAATTTTAGATAACTGAAAGAAGAGGGAACTGTGCCGGCCAGAAGTGTATCAGCTCATGTCAGATTTTAAGCACATGTCCTAATTCCAACCTTTAAGCATACTGGTGAGCACCCAACTGCTTGCTTATGAGCAGAAGCACCCTTTCCCTACTCTTTAAATGCAACTGGTGCTGATGAAGAGGAATATTCATGTACTTAAGTTAAAGTCAGGAGAGAAGCTGCACACAATAAATGAGGTTGAACTGAGATCTATGGGGAAAAGGCGCCCCATGATGTATCTTTGGATTTGCTGTTTGTCTGATGTTGAGCAGACACCTCTAGAGTGCCAGCCAGCTGTTGGCATCAGTACATGAAACTGCTCAAAAACAAATCAAGAAGCCCTCTGCATATGTGTTAGACTGCCAGAGTCCTCAGTGATGATCATAGTGCCAGGTTCTCAGATGCTGTCAGCCCTACATACCCTCTCCCAAGCTCCTTCATTGTAGGTACTTTTCACAAGCAAAGGTGAGCTTACTATTTGAAAGGTTGGAAACGTCCGCTTCTCTCACAGCTTCCTCTGCCTAAGTTTGCAGAAGAGCCGAGTTTGCAGGGGACCAAATGATGTCATGTTAGTCATGCCATCATTTTTCAACTGCTGAAAAACACCTGCAAAAATAAAATCGATATCATTCTCCATACATTTTTATATCATGTCTTGGAAAAAAAAGCCCACCACCCAAACTGTGATTGGATACCACCTTATCCAGTGGTTGAAAAATGATGCTCTAACTCAAAGGGTATCATTCTTCCTCACATAAGAGACTGAGATTTAAGGAGAAAGAAGATTGATGGAAAAACATCAAAGAAATACACTTCTCTCCTGTGTTCCCCAAAAAGCGATGACACTTTTAAGTAAAATGCTGCAAATAATGATATTTAAATTTCCTTTCAGTGTTGATCACAATTTCAAAAATCCCAGAAAAAATTTTCCAAAATATGAAATGGTTCCAACATTTTTACATCATCAATCTTTTCCATCTTACGTAACTACATGAGTACAGGAATTAATATCTTTTTCTTGTTTTATTTGCGCCTAGGATGCCAGGTATGAATTGATAATCATTTTAATAGCATTGGCAATGATCCTGAGTTGCAATTTGTTGATGCTAAATATTCTTTATGGCTATAATGAATGTATCTAAAGTAGCATTGCTTCTCCTGTCTTTTTAAATCAAGTTCCATTTACTAAAGTATAATAAAAAAGAGGCAGATTAAAAGGCCACCTTTCTTAGCATCCATGTTCTTTCCTAGATAAATTAGCAGGAGGTGAGCTAAGTCCAAGGACAAGTAATATCATAATTAGGTGTAGGTTCATTATGTTACTTTGGGAAAATTGGCTAGATGTGGTAAACTTAGATTTGGCAAACTTAAGAAAAATATTGGGTTGGAATCTCCAAGTACTAATAAATAGAAACCTTCCATTGATCACTATGCAGACAAGGGTGGGTAAAAGAACTTTTTTTTTTTTTTTTTGCTTTACATGCATCTCAATTTATTCAAACCAGAATTTTAAAGTGGCATTGCATTTACTAGGTTCTCACCTTTAGCAAATTTTTAATAGCTTGTGACTCTAGGGTAGTGTTAACAGAAACAGGTTGAATTTTTTCTACATATTAATCCACATAGGGTTGTTTCATTACCCATTTACAAAATTAAAAATTAAATCAATGTGTTTTAATAAAAACAGATCACGTGTGTATGTTTCCTCTCTATGTCTGTAAAATGAAGGGCTTTTTCTGGTTGATTTTCATCTCCAGTTTTTGAAAATTAACCTCATGGTATGAACCCTAGAAAAGATATAACATTTGAAATTTACCATGGCAGTCAACATTACAACAATTTAAAGAATTAGTAAAAGAACTTTGAAATTTCAAACCACCAGTATTCTCCGTATGAAAACTGGGTTTGCCAGAATAGACTATGCATATTTTAGACAGCCTGTGGTCACTCTGGTTAAAAACTCAGAACCAAACCGCCAGGATTTTACCAAGGTCACAACAAATTTTCAAGGTTGATTTCTTTTGAAAATACACAAAAACGTTTCACTTAGACATTTAACTTGTTGGTTCAATCAAGAACAAGTAAAAATTTCTGATTCCATAGCAAAGCAAATCCAGATTTAAACTAGTTTGTAGGCCTTTTCATGGAATAATTTGGGGGAAAATGATTGTTTCTTTGTTTTTTTGCGTGTTTGTTATTTATTTCTTCACTCGAATTTCCTCCTAAGTGACTCTATCTGTCCTTGAATACAATTCTTTTTTACAGTATACATTCCACCATCCTCCTGGCAGGGCAAAGGGTCTTAGGAGATCATCAGGTATAAGAGTGAGACAATTCGATTCAAGATGCATTAAAGAGTAAGAAAGAATAATTTCATTTCCAGAGGAAAATAACAGAAAACAAACCAATTATGCCTTCAGATGCAACCAATTGCTTTCATATTTGCGGGTAGTGCTAACAAAAATCTGATCAAATGGCTATGTAATATCATGGGAAAAGGCAAGTGTTTTTATTAAATTTCATGCTTCCTCTAGCCTGTGAAAAGAGTTAGAAAAGATCCAAATCTGTTAAATGAAGGTATGAAGCAATTCTCTGAGGGTTTGATAAATGTTTGAAAACGCATAGATAAGTGAAACTTGGGATAGAGCCACTGGGTCCCTCATTCTCTGTCCTTGAACAAAGTCTTTGTGCAAAGTATATACTGCTGTCTTCCTTCCTACCCTGGCTACAAAATAAGGCATATGGGAAGCCTATAAAAGTGCTCTTGACTTTTGCTATTCTTGGATGAAATCAGAGCACCCATCTCAATGGCAGAATCTCTCACCATGATACCTGATCAACAGAGGACAGATACTAGAGATCTTTTCAAGGATGCAGATGAATATCACTCACCAATTGATTTTTAGTGAAAGGGACTAAAGTCATTTCCATATGTCTGAGTATATTGGTCAGTTTTCAATAAGAGAAAATAAGGGATTTGTTCTAGAATTTTAACCTTATGCAATTGTGAGAGCTAATTTAACAATTTGGGTATGACTATTATTTCTGCATGTGGTGCTGGAATAATGGTTTCTGTGGTAGTTACAATAAGGGCCCCCCAAAGATATCCATGCACCAGTCCCCAGAACCTGTGAATATGTTATATTACGTGGCAAAGGGAATTAATGTTGCTAATCAGCTCATCTTAAAATAGAGATCTGCAATGGCAGAAAGGCAGGAGAGATGAGGCATGAGAGAGACTTGACCCATGGTTGTAAGCTTGGAAAACAGAGGAAGGAGATCATAAACCAAGGAATGCAGGTAGCTTCTAGAAGCTGGGAAAAGCCCTCACTGGTAGCCAGCTAGGAAATGCTATGTCAGTATTACAACAGCAAGGAACTGAATTATGCTAACAACCTGAATGAGCAAGGAAATGGATTCTCTACAAAAGCCTCCAGAAAGGAGTGCAGCTCTGTCAAAACCTTGATTTTGGCTAAATAAGATCTGTGTCAGAATTATGACCTGCGTAACTGTAAGATAATACATTTGAGTTATTTTTTAAAAAGATTTATTTATTTATTTCTCTCCCCTGCCTTGTTGTTTTTGCGCTCACTGTCTGCTCTTTGTGTGTTCTTCTCTGCTTGTGTTCTCTTTGGGCAGCACCAGGAACCAATCCTGGGACCTTCTGGGGCGGGAGAGAGGCCCTCAATCTCTTGTGCCACCTCAGCTCCTTGGTCTGCTGTGTCTCTTACTGTCTCTCCTCTGTGTCTCTATTTGTTGCATCATCTTGCTGTGCCAGCATTCTGTGTGGGCCAGCTCTCCTGCACAGGCCAGGACTCCATGCCAGCCAGCTCTCTGCTCGGGCCACTCGTTGTGCAGGCCAGCTTACCTTCACCAGGAGGCCCCAGGAATTGAACCCTGGACCTCCTATTTGTTAGATGGGAGCCCAATCACTTGAGCCACATCTGTTTCCCCATTTGAGTTATTTTAAAACACTGAATTAGTGCTAATTTGTTATAACACCAATAGAAAAGTATCCATCTTTTACTACTGCCAAGCTTCGATTGTTGATATGTGTTGCCTGCAGGAAAAGGTGGCACTCTTTGCCATGGAACCTGGTCCAGAAATTTGAAAACCTGAAAAAGAAAATAAAGTGGGAGCTAGAGGTGCTGTGTACCAGTCTGCTGTAGCCCATGCCAGCAAACTAAACCAGCTGATCAGCAACAATGAGGGAGCTACAATAGTACCTGGTGATCTATACCAATACCAAGCGTCCCAGCATAGAAAGAATATGGGGAGTGGCTGTGGCTCAAGTGGTTGAGTGCCCACTTCCCATATG
>JAQZBX010015957.1:0-36989 GCA_029593785.1 Cabassous unicinctus
TGGGGCACGACTCCTGGGATGAGCCTTCCTGGCACCGAGGGATTGCTACCAAGTACCAGCAAGCAATGCATCTGGAAAACAAAACAAAACAAAACAAAAATACCTTGACCAAAAGGGGGAAAAGCTGAAGACAAATGAGTTTGTATGGCTAAGAGACTTCAAAGTGAATCGGGAGGCCCTCCCAGAGGTAGCGCTTATACACATCTCAACAGGATCTTATTGACAGCCAAAGTAGATACTACCCCAAATAGCAAAGCCCCCCCCACCCCCCGGGTATGGAGACATCCAGACACTATAGTCAGGACAGACTGCTCAGGAATTTGGCCCCTTGCCAGAGGGCCCTAATCTGGTATTTATGCTTCCCAGTGTGCCCGAGTTAAACTCAGCAGTGGTTTCCCTATGCATGACTCTTCTGTCATATTCGCACCTATAATTAATGCTAGAGTTGGTAGGTGTACATCTAAGAGACTTGAATCTTTGGACTGTCCATGTGCCAGCCTAGCCCTGAATCTCAACAGAGTTGCAACACCTACTCTCCAGTTCAATGGACTCACTCACCCAGGACAACTAACAGGGAGGAGCTGATGGACAAACAAAATACCAAGGAACAGAGAATGCCTACAACTGCAAGCAAGAGAGTCCCATCCATTGGATGTATGGGAACGAAAACCCTCTCAGTAAATGGTGGAGTTGGCATCACCATCCTAGAGTCCTCAGGATTGGGAAATGAACTACGGACTAAAATAAACTTACTAGTATTCTATTATAGACTACTTGTGATTCTAGCAATGGAAGAAATACCATTGTTGTGGAGGCAATGACCCATGGATGTTCTAGAGTTAGGGAGAGGGATAATCAGGTGTAATAGGGGGGCATTTTCGGGACTTGGGAATCATCCTGAATGACATTATGACAGATACAGGCCATTATATATCCAGACATAACCTACAGAGTCAAATGGGAGAGAATGTAAACTACAATGTAAACTATAATCCATGCTTAGTGGCAATGCTCCAAAATGTGTTTATCAATTGCAATGAATGTACCACACTGATGAAAGAAGTTGTTAATGTGGGGAAGAGTGGGAGGTGTGGGGAGTGGAGCACATGGGAATCCCCTATATATTCTCTGTAACATTTATGCAATCAAAGTATCTTTTAAAAAATAAAAAAAAGTGAAAAAAATTAACTTTGTGGATGCCTAAAAGAATCAGCATCTTTGGGAGTACAGCACCTAACAGGCTTTTGGTGAATTTTGCTAAATGAGCAGTTGAACTATAGTAGTGGAGTTAGCAAGATCCTAAGTTGCTGCTAGAACTTCGGAAGCAGGCAGGAGTGAGAACAGACACAACAAGCAAACAATCCAAAGAATTCTATGGAAGCATCAAAACGAGAAAGAGATGTCGAAAATAACATACATGAGATAATATTATCGTCCCTACTAAGACGACTGCTACTGACAGTCAAAATTTACTGAGCGCTCACTATGACCACTTCTAGAAGCACTCTACCTGTATTAGTTTATTTACTATTTGTGACAACCCATGAAGTAAGAAATTCTATCCGTAATTTACAGATTGAGGAAATCGAGGCACAGAGAAGTTAAGTAACTTGCTCCATATCACATAGCTGGTTGTTTGGTTTTTTAAAAAATTTTCTTTTATTGGAGAAGTTGTGATCTTACAGAATAGTTATGTATAATGTGCAGGATTCCCATACATCAGCCCTCCACCAATATCTTGCATTGTTGTGGGACATTTGTTACAGATTATGAAAGAACATCATCAAAACATAACTATTACCTAAGGTCCATAGTTTACATTTGGTATATATTTTTCTATACACCACCTATTATTAACACCATGTACTAGTATTGTACATTTATTTTAATTATGAGAGAATGCTCTTATATTTGTACTGTCAACCACAGTCCATCTTCCACCACATGGTTCACTGTGTTATACAGTCCCATGCCTTGTACCATCCATCCAGAATGTACACTCAGTGGCTCTCACTTTCATCACAGAGTTGTGCAGTCATCGCTCAGTCAATTTTTGAACGTTTTCCTTGTTCCAAAAGAAAAAATCCCATATCTGCCTATTATTGATCATTAGCATTGAAATAGTACCTTCTTTGACATTGATGCATGATTATTATAATATTGCTGTCACCTATAGTCCATAAGTTTCATTAATTGTATTTTCCCTTGCATCACCATGTTCTTACCACTTATAATAGTGATCTACATTTGTTCTGGTTCATGGAAGCACATTCTTGTATTTTTACTATTAACCACACTCCTCATCCATCACCGGGTGTTATTCAGTCCCTAGATTATTCTCAAGCTTTCTTTCAATTGACATTTATGTCCCTAGACTACCCCTTTCAGCCACAATCCCATTTATAAACCAGCCATGTTAGTTATATTTACTATGATGTATTATCATCAACTCCAACCATTTCCACTTTTACAATCAAGCTAATTAAAATTTCTACATACATTAAGAATCTGTACCCCTTCTCAGCCCTTATCCTGTCTCCTAGTAACAGTAACCTATACTCTAGATTTTAACTCCATGTGTTTATTTAGTTCATATTAGTAAGACCAAACAATATTTGTCCTTTTGTGTCTGACTTATTTCTTGCAGCATAATGTCCTCAAGGTTCATCCATATTGTCATATGTGTCCCAATTTCATTTCTTCTTACCACAGCTTAGTATTCCATCATATGTATATACCACATTTTGTTTATCCATTCATCAGTTGATGGACACTTGGGTCGTTTCCATCTTTTAGCAATTGTGAACAATGCCACTATGAATATCAGTGTGAAAATGTCTGTTCATGTCCCTGTTTTCAGTTCTGGATATATTCCTAGTAGAGGAATATGTCATATGGCAGTTCTATGTTTAGCTTCCTGAAGAGCCACCAAACTGTCTTTCACAGAGGCTAGACCATTTTACATTCCCACCAACAGTGAAGGATTGTTCCTGTTTCTCCACACCCTCTCCAGCACTTGATGTTTTCTAGTTTTTTAAAATAATGTCCATTCTCTGAGGTGTGAGATGATATCCCATTGTAGTTTTGATTTGCGTTTCCCTAATCACAGTTGGTTGTTTTTGTTTTCTTGGCTTCCATAGCTAATGAAGACCACACTGGATGAAATAAGTGTGCTTTAAATGCCAGAGGAATTTAAAGTGAGCTGGCTCGGTCTTTCCTGAAAAAGCCCAAACCTAGCCTGGGACACTGGTGCGTATATATTTTAAGGGGCCATGGAGGTTGGGGAGGGAACAAGTGCAGGATGTTCCAGAATGGAGGCATTGACAGCACCTTGGAGCTAATTTGATAGAGAAATATCTATTGTTGACGGATGATTCTGGTTTCCGTCAACCTTTATATAATTTAATAAGAACATCATCTTTGTAACTTAGGTGCTTTAAACTTGCCTCTGGATATCTCTGGGGGAGCTTACTGCTCCCCAGTCTTTGAACTGTGGACTTGGCACAGGTGAACATGACAAAAAAGATTTCAGTGGTGCTGAAAATGTCTTTTCTGATGATTCAGCAGTCTGTTCTTTTACCAAAAAATATATATAATAAAAAAAAAAAATCAGGGGGAAGACTCAATAACAAATTAATAGCTTCAATTGTATAATAAAAGATTATTTTTTAAATTCAAGTTAATTCCTTTGCCTTGTTTATAATGTTTTAGCTATACAAGAAGCACATGTTCATTTTAGAAAAATGGAAATTACACATTAGCAAATAATAATAATAGCAAATTACCCAACCCTCTCTCCACTGCCCAGATAAATCCACTATTCACATTGCAATGTATTTATGCCCATGTTTTTAAATTAAGCATATGTCATGAACTTCTTGCTATTATTTACAAATATTTACCTATGAAAATCACTTGGGCTTCGATTCTTATTAACTGTAAATAAGAGGTATACACTTGAGATTCAAGCATGCCAGTCAGTCAGAGCCCACAACTAGAAAGAAGTTAGAAAAAACATAATTCTCACCAGTATGTGCTTCTCATTTTCAGTAGGAGGTAAATAAAGTATAAAGCAGTAAAATGTCAATAGGAATTTTTTCAGATTAGAAAAAGAATTTATAACATTAAGTGAAAATAAGTGAGACCATATTTCTTGAGTGAGAGCAAAATGTTCAATAATTTGCACAAAAGCAGCCTGGAAGAGAAATCACTGAAATGATCAAGGGTGTCTCTCAGGCTAGCAAGATTGCAGATACACTTTTCTCCTTATGCTATTAGGCATACATTCTTTTTTCCTTTATCAAGCATGTATTGCATTGAAAAACAGGAAAAATAAAATAAAATTTCAATTTGCAACCACAAATGGGTCATCTATACCTGTTCTCCTCACATTTTAATGTGTGTGTGCTCGCCTGGAGAACTTGTTAAAAAATGCAGATTCTGAATAAACTAGGGGCAGGGTGCAAGATTCTGGATTTCTAAGAAGCCCCCACGCCCTTGCGGCTGGTGGCAGGGTGGCAGGGACCACACTTCGAGCTAAGCTTCAGGTAGAACAAGCAGGAAAGCATCACTGCACATCCTCTTAAAAGTGGGAGCCTTAGAGACCATGAAGCCCTCCTTCCCTTGCAAATGCTGTTCTCAAACATCTGAGTCAGGAAGTTTCTCTTAATAGTTACCTAAATCTCCCCTATCGCAGCGTAAGCCTTTCTGTTTCTCTGCACCTGCTTCAAAATCCACCGTCCAGTTCATGAGGTTTTCTTCTCCAGGGTAAACTTCCTTTGCCCCTGTTCTGAAATTAAATTCCATTTGTTCTGCTCGTGTTGGCACAAAAATTGTCTCAAATTAGTTTAATAAAACCATCACCAAAACAATTTTCTTGAATAGTGTAATTATAGAGCTAGTAATTAGACTCCTCACTAAATGAATAGTGCAGTTAGATTACATTTAGACAAGTACCACACATCCCATTCCGTTTTAATCATCCCTTAAATGCATTCCTGTTTGTTTTCATGAAAGGCCTTTTTAAATGGTAATCGTCAGACCATCATATACACTCTTGTGAGAATATGGTACCTATAAAATTAGGAGAATTTGACATGGCTACCTATTGCCTCTACCAAGCTGGTGGGGTGGTGTAGGCTTGATATGGTGAAGGAAAGCTGTCTTTCAACCTCTGGAAGTGATGGGAGAATTCACATCAATCTGAGTTGGGTCTCTCCTGTGGCATCTACCAGATAACACGATCAAACCTTCAAAACGTGTGTTTGCAGCTCTGCTACAACTTTTCCTTTCATCTCCTCCTCAGGGTCTTTGATTCAGCAAATTCTGTGTGAGCCCTGGACTCTTCTGGGTTGCATGCTTTAGTGCATAGTTTTGTATTTCATTATGTAACCTGTTTATCTTCTCTCTTTCCTCCAAGGCACCTGAGGCTTTTTCAAAGTACAAATAGGCAGACGGCAGGAACAGCCCTGCTCTTGGAACTTTCCACTCTAGTGTCGCTATCATAGGAATCCACACACACTGGCAGCCTACAGGGCTTTGTGTGTGGAAAGATTCACATTGCAGAAAGATTCATATTATATCAGAGAACAACCCAGTTTCCCGCTGAAGATAATATGGCTTCATCCTGTCTCATAATTTCCAGAGGATGGTGCACTTATAATAGTCCTTGAGTGTTTAACACTGTGCTAGGTACTTCAGATGCATTACATCACTTCATTTGTCCAGTAATCCCTGTTTCACAAACAAAAAAACTGATGCTCAGAGAGGTTACATAAGTTGCCCAAATTCGATCAGCTATGAAATCAGCAGAGCAGAGATTGGAACCCATGCTTTCCTAAACCCAGAGCCCAAATTCTTAACCACAATGATACCTGCTCAATAAATTAAGCAAACAAATTTCCAGGATGCCAGACCATTCTTATTTTTTTTAATTAATTTTTTTTTATTTTAAAAGAAGCTTTAGATTACATAAATGTTGTATAAAAAATATAAGGGATTCTCATATGCCCCACTCCCTTCCCCTTGCACACTTTCCCACATTAACATCCTTCATTAATGTGGTACATTTGTTATAATTGATGAACCCATATTGAAGCATTGCTACTAACCATGGACTACAGTTTACATTATAGTTTACACTCTGTCCCACACAATTTTGTAAGTTATGACAAAATATACAATGGCCTGTATCCGTCACTGCAATGTCATGCAGGACAAATCCAATGTCCCCAAAATGCCTCCATATTACACCTTTTCTTCCCTCTCCCATCCCTCAGAACCTCTGGTGGCCACTGCCTTTACATCAATAATAAGATTTCTTCCATTGCTAGAATAATAATGTCTATAGTAGAATAATAATGTCTACTTTAGTCCATTATTCATTCCCCAATCTTGAGGTTTTGGGATGGTGATGCCCACTCTGTTTCTAATTGAGAGAGGGCTTACAACCCATGGGGGCAGATGGATGGAGCGATCTTGCTTGCAGTTACAGACACTCTCTGTTCCTTGGGATGGGCGTTCTTATTTTAAGGAGCTTGAGGCTATTCCTTCTCTTTCCATGTGCCTCCCTTTAAGTCAGTAAAACTTCCACATTATCTTATGGGCCACAAGGTCCGTATTTGAACACCTCTGGTAAAATTTGGATAGGTCATTGTATTAGTCAGCCAAAGGGGTGCTGATGCAAAATACCAAAAATGCTTTTATAAAAGGGCATTTATTTGGGGTAGAAGCTTACAGCTACCAAGCCATAAAGCATAAGTTACTTCCCTCACCAAAGTTTGTTGCCACGTGTTAGAGCAAGATGGCTACTGATATTCAGCCTTCCTCTTCCTCTTAAGGGTCCATGGTTCCAGCATCTTCCAATATCATCTGTAGGCTGGGATAAGCCTCATCCCTCTCCCAAGGTTTGATTCTCTCCAGACTCAGCTGCTCTGCTTTCTTCACGAGGCCAGTTGTGAACTGTTAGGCTAATGGCTCGTCCCTCTTCCCAGGGGCCTTCTCTCTTTCCTCATGACCAAGTTCCTTTGTGTGCTTGCTTCCTGGGGCTCCAGAATCAAAACCCCAAACTCCCTTCTCTGCGGTGCGGTCCTACTGACGGGGCCCAATCAAAGCCTTAATCATTACTGAATCAGGTAAAAGTGAAAGCTCTGAATCCAATTTAATCTAATATGCCCAGAGGAATGAACCAGTTTGCAAACATAATCCAATATCTAATTTTGGAATTGATAAACAATACCAAACTGCTACAGTCATGTTTCAGTTGGGAAAGATGCCTACAAGAGCTGTGTGGCCTGAATAAGGCTATGAAGCCAAAGGATCAACTGAAGTCTGCATAGAGAGTATCACATCTTCCTGTTTTGTGCAGGGTGGTGGGAAAGTGTGGTACCAAGAGACCTTCATTTGTTTATCCTTAAAATGAGAATAATCGTATCTATGCCTGCCTTAGTTTTCCAGGCTGCTACGACGTTTTGAAGATATTCAAAATCAAGACATTGTCAAGGCTTGCTTTCTCCCGGGGTCTGTAGTGTTCTGGTGCTGGCAATCTGTGGGGATCTTTGGCTTGTGTCCCTGCCTCCTGTCACATGACGATGTCCTCTCCTTTTGTGTGCTCCTCAGGTTTCTGCTGACTTCTAGCTCCTGGCTCCTCCATGATTCTCTGACTTCTGCTTCTGGTTTCTTTTCTTTCTAAGTCAAATAGACTAAGACTCACTGGGATTCAGTTGGCCACAACTTAACTAAAAATAGCATCTTCAAAAGGTCCTATTTAGACATGAGTTCATACCCACAGGAAGGCAGATAGAGATTAAGAACAAGTCTTGGCTGGGGTAATGTCACAATGCCACTTACATCTTAAGGTTTTGTGTGTGTGTGAATATATGAGCTTAAAGCGAGATAAGGTATATGAAAGCATTTTGTAAAATGGAAAATGTTGTCACAGGGAAATTATTATATATGTGACTTAACCAGACCCAGACTATACATTGCTTAAGAAACTAGTTCATCTCTGGAGCAGGTTAAATGCCCTATATCATAACATGATATTAAATTTAACTAATTATAATAATATAGTCATTCAAGTAAGACATTCTCATAAATACTGTAAACTTGCTTTTACATTTCATATTTTATCCTGGTTTCAATTTGCATGTTTTCAGTTCCCTCTTAGTAATAGAATTGCTCTGTTCTCAGCTGATTGATTCTAGGAATTTGCTAAATGAAGCCAAACTATGACATATTTGCATTTTTAAGGCTTGAAATGTTCTTCTAGTTTTTAAAGTGAGTTTATTTTAAGGAAATTTATGGCTTCTTGAACTAATGGCAAATTAAGTTAATAAAATTCATACCTGCTGTGGGCAATGATGATTGTATATCAAAGGGAAAATAAATCAAAGGCTAAACTCTACACTCTCTAATGGGTCACATTTCCCATCATTGCAGTAGAAATATGTCTGTTTGGGATTACAATGCCAAGGCATAGAACAAAAAAATTCTCCCTTTTAAGTTGCTCCTCTCTCTAGCCTTCTTGCTCAGAGACTGCTTCTTTTGATATTGTCCCCTGTCCCCCTTCTGTCTATCCCCACCAATATCAATGTTTTCTCACCACATCCATTCACTGTGCAATACACACTCACAATATTGTCACTGTCATCTTCCTTAGGAGATATATTTAATTTGTCTGTAATGGTGTTGGCTGATGGCTTGTAATCACATTTTTTTAATGAACTTGTGAAAAGGTAGTGTAGAATGAGACCCAAGGCTGGAATTTAAGGTTTATTTTCCACAAGGTCCTTCTGTACCCAGACTTTAGCACTGTCTAGCCAATGACCTACACTCATACCCTGTTATGCCCTTGAAATAAGGCCAGTTCAAGAGAATTATAACAATGCATGACCCCTGACAATACAGAAGAAGCTAGATGGATTTGATTGAGTGTGCATTTTCAGGGAGTCAAGTCTATTTCTGAGGCTGGACTAACTGAAAATCATGGGATCAGCTAGCAAATATTTATATTAATACACACCTATCTCAAATATATGCTTCTCTTGGGCCCAATTAAGACTGTTTTGTGTAGTTTCTATCATAGATTTTCCCTGAAGGAGACAGACTTCTGACTTTACAAACAATCATCTCTCTGATACAGAACCTTGGAAGTTTCTTAGAATCTAAAATGAGTGATAGTCGTTTTGTTGCTGTTATTTACATCATATATCACTTAAGAAATTACTTAGTCAGTGCTTTCAAGAGGATGAAACATTGATGGATGACAAAGTGTGCAAAGTAATTAAGCACAAAAAAAGAGGCTGTTTACAGAAAAAAACACCTCAAAGAGAAAGTTTAGTCAGAGATGACAAGCAAACTACTAAATATGGAAAGACATTTGGCCAGTCCATACTAAGGGGTAAGAATACTCAGCAGAAAGGTTTCTGGCAAGAATACAAAGAACAGAAGATCAGAGGAGATCGTGACTAGCTTAGAAAACGTATGGTCACATCAAGCAGTCTCCAAAATTCAAATCAAATCAATACAACTCGATTCAATGCAACGAGCTTTCAGTTAGCAAATATCATGTACAAGGCTCTGTGGTAAGGGCTATATCACCCCTGGCCTCAGGGAGTTGATGTCTAGAAAGAATAATTAGGAACATGCATAAATGACTACAAAAACAATTTATAATAAGATAATCAAAGAAAGATAATTGATTAGTAAGTTAGATATCTGGGTTTGAAATCCATCAAGTTACTTAATTCTCTTAGTCTGTTACCTCAATGGTATATGGGGATAATAAAACCCATTCTACCACTGGACCATTTAGAGATATTGTATGTGAAAATACTTTTTAGTGTCTCACTTATTCTCTGTGAATAAACTTCTCATGAGGTGTTCAGTGAGTAAATGACTGGACAAATGAGTATGAAAAAGGTGCTAGAGGATTCCAAAACTGGGTGTTATGGCTGTAGAGAGGCACAAAGGATTCTTTAAGAAAACAAAGCTTCAGATTTTTGTGAAGGCTGATGAGTGGGGGAATTCCAAAGGCATGGGAACAGAAAGTGAGCTGTCCGTTCTGGAACTTTGGCTGGACTGCAGAATACATAAAAGGAATTAGTGAAGGGAAAGATTGGAAAGAGAGGTTTGGCAGGTTCTGAAACATCGCATGATAGCTGAAGAAATTTGTCCTTAATTAGGTAATGTGGAATCATTGCTTTTGAGCGGGGCAGTCACATAATCAGAGCTCTGTTTGAAAAAAATCTGGAAGTAATGTGTAAGTGGGTTGAAAGTGTGGTGATAGAGAAGGCAGAAAGACTATTAGGAAGCTTTAGTCTATAGGAAGAACGACAGATACCAAATTACAGAGGTGATCAAGATAATTACAGGGAAAGAAAGATGTGAAAAGTAGCACTGATCTTTGTTTAGATTTTAGGAGCAAAGATGATGGAATTCTGAGAGTGGCCTCCTGTGATGGTGATAATAGCAGTGGTAACACATATCTGTACAGTCTTTTAAAATTGACAAAACTATGTTGGGGTCATCTTCTGAAGAGCCTTGATTGCTAGGACAAATCACTACTTCTGAGTAGAGGTTTGGGTCATCAAAGTTCTTCATAAAGAAGATGAATCAAGCGGCAATGTGAAGATGGGTAATAAAGGAACTGAATTGAGGGAGGAGAACTGGGAGGGGCTTGAAGTAGTTCAGGCAGTAAACGGAACTTAGCATGATTTAACTAAAATTACAGCTAGAATGTGATTGTTCTACTTTTCCCCTAGACTCTTTTAATTTTTACGTTGAGGCAGAACAAATATGCTTGTGCCTTATGTATGTGCAACCTGCTCCTTCAATTGCACTTACTGTTCAAGTAAGAGGAAACAGGTCCAAATGCACGAGTTGATAGCAAGTAATGAAAAGATGAATGTGAAGCCAGTTTCAGAAGTAGACTTTACAGGAACATAGTAATTCACTGAATGTAGGAGTTAGAGCTGTAAGTAACCAAAGATGACGCCAGATTTTTTAGTTTGGATGACTGGAAGAATGTTAGCGTCACAAAGAAAAATCAAGAAGCTGGGAGTGATATTCAGTTTTGGACATGTAGAGTTTGCAGTGATGGCGTATGGAAATCTAGGTAGAGCAATTTGACAGAAAGCTGGAAATCTCAGTATCCAAGGGAAGGAAGAGTTGAGGGTTAAAGACTTGGAAGACATACCATTAAAATTGTACTTGATGTCATAAAGGTAATTAGTTTCCTGAACTAATAAGCAATTCCTATCATGGGTGCTAGTTTGAGTCTTTTGTGTACCCAAGAAAATTATGTTCTTAAATTGGTCCATTCCTGTGGGCCTGGAACCCTTTGATTGAATTGCATTCAGTTGGGGGCCTTTGATTGGGGTAATTCAGCATGACCCAGGGTGGGTCTCAGCCCTTTCGCTGGAGTCTTTTATAAATGGGAGAAACATTCAGGACACACAGAGAAAGGGAGCTGCCATTTTACCCTGCCACGTGAGAGAGAACTCCAGGATCACCTGTAGCTGTAGAAAGACAGAGAAACCCTGAGAGGCTGAGAAAGGCTGGAATCAGTGGAGTGGCAGAAACTGAAGCCTGGAGGAGAAGGGCAAGAGGAGCCATATGCCTGATCACCCACTGCTGAGATTGGGGAGAAAGAGCTTGGAGGAGATGGAACAGACTTGCCACCATTATGTCTTGCTACATGGCAGATGTCCAGGATCTCCAGCAGCCAAACTTTGGTGAGACAACATCTCTGATGATGCCTTGATTTAGACATTTTCAGAGCCTCAGAACTGTAAGCTTCTACCCTAATAAATTCCCATTCTAAAAACCAACCCATTTCTGGTATTTTGTATTGGCAGCTTGTAGCAAACTAAGACAGTGGGTGACCAAGAAACAGTACTCATCAATCCATCCGTATTCCAGTTGTGTTATTGGGAGCAGCTAGATTTCCCAGAGTAGAAATAACCTGGGTCTATTTATTTGTATTCTGATGTAAAGGAGAGAATGGACTATGATTTAGTTGCCTTGATCAAACAAGTCTGCTAAACCAGATAATTAAGCCTCCTCCACCTTACTTCTAGTCTCATCTACTTTGTACCTAAATTATTCAATTTGTATTGCTATACTGATTAAATATCCAACTACTCCACATTGTGTGGGATACAACAATTTACAGGTCTTAAAAGGAATTTTCCAAAGAACTTAAAGTGATTTAAGATTCTGATAGCATGTGAAATGAACATAAATTATCAGAGCTTTATTTTATTGAGTATTTTGTACATCTCTAAATTTGTCCTGGGCATTACTAGTCAATCTTTAAAAAGTAGAATATATTTTTAAAACTTAGAGAACTTGAAGCTATCAAGACCTTTTCTCAGTCATTTACCAAATTTCAGAGGGAAAGTCCATCTGATTAAAAAGGAAAGGAATAACTTCTTACAATGAAAGAAAACCTTTTTATTGTATAAATGACTAAATACTAAGAACAATGAAAATCATAAAACTCTAACCAGTATACTATAGTGCAAAATTTCAGGACTTTTGAAACTGAGTGTCTAAGTTGCTTGTAAGGAAGACTGCCATTTCTATCTCTGAGATTTATGTATATTTTATTGTAAAATTTCTTGGTGGAAGGAGCAATGATACAAGGAGCTTGAGCCATGTTCTCGGTGGCCTTGGACAAAACATCTGAACTGTTTGGGTATCAATTTTCTCCTCAGTAGAAGAGCTTCAACTAAATCCTTGGTTTTTAAATGTGCTCCTAAGAGTATCTTCACATCACAGTGCTTGGGTAGCTGTGGCATATGGCGAGGCCCTGTTTGCTCTATTTATTTATGTTTCCCTTTAGGGTTTCTTTTTCTTTTAAATAACTGATTCTAGGGCTTTAAAAAGATGTTTGCAAACCCTCAACCCGGATGCTTTATCTCCGTCCCTCAAACCTGTAGGTCTAAATTAATGTGTCCTGGGAGCCTAATGAAGTAATGCTTTCAAAAGAGTACTTGCTCTGTGGTCAAAGAATATGCGCCCAGATTGGCAACCTGTACATTTAGCGCCTGTGATTCTGTGCTCTAGGCTTGCCAACACCAACTCCTTCTAATGCAAGTCTCATATTTCTCAAAGGGCCTACCTTAATGTTTTACTTTCCTAGACTGCTCAAAGCAGATACCATGAAATGCATTGGCTTGAACAGCAGGACTTTATTAGCTTACAAGCTTACAGTTTTGAGACTATGAAAATGTCCAAATCAAGGCATCATCAAGGTGATGCTTTCATCCCAAAGATCGGTTGCTGGCAATCTTTGGCTCCTCTGCCACATGGCAAAGCACATGGCAGCATCTGCTGGTGTCTCCCTTCTCTTCAAGGTTGCATTGATTTCAGCTTCTTGATTCAGCTTTCTCTCTCTGTATTCATTCCATTATAAAGGACTGCACTAAGAGGATTAAGACCCATCCTGATTGAGTTGGGTCACACCTTTACTGAAGTAACCTCATCCAAGATCCTACTTAAATGGATCTGCTTTAAAAGGAATGGATTAAATTTAAGAACATCCTTTTCTGGGTCACATACAGTTTCAAAGCACCACACTTAACTCCCTCTTTTAATATTGCAATCTCCCCACAACCATTGCATGCCCCCAACTTCACACACACACACACACACACACACACACACTCCCAATCCCATTTACCCAGCATCTCTTAAATTTTCCATAGTACTCGACATCTTCCATTATCCTATAAAATCTACATATCTATTGTGGGTTTTTTCCCTATTTTCTGTCTTTCCTTTCAAGAACGAAAGTTCCTTAAGGGAGGGAACTCATCTGTTTGGGTCATTGTTACAATCTAATTTTCTAGAGTAACTCAGGGCCCAAATGCTTGCTGCAAGAGTTGATTAAACCACAATTCTCAAAGCCAGTGAGTCTCGGGAACTCTTTTTGCGTGACTAGGTAAAACTCTGAAGCTGATTCAACTTGTCCTTGGCAGATTCAAATGTCATTTCTCCTCTGCCACCCTAACCTTTCCCAAGGAGCTTTCCTCTAGCAGCCCCCTTGTCTGAAATGCATATGTGTTAATTTAGATGCCAACCACATCAGCCATGCTGGCTCTGTGACCAATCCCAGGATTTTAAACTTTCAAAGGGAATTTCAAGCAGGGGATTTGCTTTAGATGCATCACCAGGTGGCAAAGTTAAGGAACCTGGCACAGAAGCAGGAGTCAGAGAGGGGGGTGGGGTCTGAAAGAGGAGGGAAACCTACCACTGCCCCTACACACCTCCAAGGAGTGATGATATAAGCACCTGCTCCTCACTGGGAAATGTAAAAGGCACTTTACATAGCTTATCTTATTTAAACAGATGAAGGCTTGCACTACACAAGTGTTTTCCTCTATTAAAAAAAAAAAAAGAGAGAGAGAGAGAGAAGACAAATTTAATCCTTGCAGTGGAAAGGCCATTTAGTGCAAGTGAAAATGAAAAATGAAGATCCAGCTCTCAGCTGTCATTCATGCCATGAAATTACTAAATAAGAAAAGAGAGGTATGAACAAATGGATACAAACCAGAGAAAGTGCCAAGGGTGAAATCCTTCTCCTCTCCACACAAGGAATGCTTTGTAAGTGTTGTGATTAATTTCCCGAAGACAACTCCTCTGCCTGTCTTTCAGCAAAGGGTGGAAAACTTTATTCTAAAGTTCTCCTAAAAGATTTGGGGGAACTTTTTCTCTCCACTTTCATGAAACTGTCGGACAAACCTTAAGGGAAGGTGAGTGGTGGGATTTAATCTAGCTGTAAGTACTATGAACTTTCCTTTGGGTGACATTGGCTCCTTGAGATGAAATCAACCCACTTTAATTTTAAAGGTTTTTCTAAAAAAAGCCAAAACGTTTTCTCCATCCAAACAGAAGAAAAAGATGTGGTGCCCCAGCTCATTTCTTCAAGTTAGGGTTAAGGGGACCCTCTCATATTTGGGATTTGGTGATTAGAATGCAAATATTTTAGATGGGTAGCCCAGCCCCATTTGGGCTCAGTTTATTCCCACAGTCCTATGCCAGGATAGAGGTGGACCCAAATCTTGCACAGAAAATAGCCTCTGTTAAAATTTAATTCTCATCTGAGTTTTCCAAATTGCTGGTATTAAAATAGTAGTGTAATAATGACTGCTGTATCCACATTTTGAATTGGAAAAAAAGGAACAAAATATAATGTCTGTCGTTTGCAATACTCAGAAGCGATAATTGGCCTGGGGTGGTAGGGACTTCCTGCGTGAATGCTTTCAGGGAGCTTTGCAGGATACACCGCTGGCAAGATTTGACTCAGAGCAGGTAAGAAAATCAGAGGTGAACATTGTACAGTGGTGTTTTGTTTGTTTTTTTTCCTTTTTATCACTTTGGCAATTTTTGTCGGTTATTTTCTGTAATGATAACTGCCTGTTGAAGACTACCTTTGAGGCACTTAAGGGTTTAAAAAATCAACTTTCTAACAATTTTTATATTTAAAAATTTCTTTTCAGGCATGAGAATGATAATCAGGGAAAATGATATTTCCATTTTGAAGAGATTACATAAAATGTGGAAAGTTCAGAAAAGCATAAAGAAGGTAACATTTATATTTCTATCATTCAGAGATAATCCTTGTAAACATGTGATGTATTTTTATTTCATATTTTTCCTATTCAGTCTTTCTCTCTCTCGCTGTTTCTCTCTTTCTCTGTTTGGATCACATTACATCTTGTACTGCACTTTTTTTTTTTTTTTCATTTAACTTTAGACAGTATGAATTTTCTTATGGCATGAAAAATATTCATGGCAACATAATTTTAAATGGCCTTAAATAATATTCTGTCATAAAATCTTCTTTGCAGTTGCTATATTTTTCTGATTTCTTATTAAATTAAAATAATTATGCAGTAAATATTCTTTACATAAATTTCCATGCACACTGCTAACTATTCTGTTGCAAGGTGGGGTGAAATATCAACAAAGGTTCTTTTTTCTTTAAGGTAACCAATGTTCCTCTCCTCTTTCCTTGTGAGGAGACCAAAACAACAGAGAGAGAACTGAGTCAAAGTTTGGAAACTCCTGGTAGAGACTCGAATCTTGAAAATCTTTATTTTTGTTTTCACAGAAAGCCTTTTGGAGACAGAAGAGGTATTGTTTTGCATCCAAAGAGTTAAACCTTAAAGGAATCAGGGCATAGACTTCATGCCACAAATCAAAGATGGGAATTAGGGTTCTTCCCATGTTGTTTGTTAATAGAATGAAATTTCAGTCTAGTTTGTGTTTTCCCTGTAATCCTATATATTTTATTTTATGCATCCAAAACCTATTTCTAAGAAGAGATACACAGCTTCATCAAACCATGAAAGGGGTCCGTGACACAATAAAGTTTCTGCACTCCTGGTTGAAGGAGAGCCCAAGGACTTCTCCTTTAAAACTAGATTGAGATTGGGCTGGGAAAGCAGGGTGGGGTTTGAAAGAGGAAGGAAAGCTACCAGCTCTAGAGGAACAAGCGATATAAGCAGGCACTGATGATGGGTTTCTGAGAAGGGGCCATCCTCTACGTTATATGGGAGTGTATTGAAACCAACAGTACATATATACTACCACTCCCTCCCTAGCAAGTTTTGAGAACCCTAAAAGTAGAGGAAACGTGTACTTCAGTTTCTGGAGGGTACCCGAGGGTTGGGAGCCAAGCACTGTGCCTGAGCTGGAGGCTGGCACTGGCTAAGCAGCTGGGTCTGGGAGCAACCTTATATCCTCCTGGCACCCCAGAATCTCCCCCTGCCTCAAGGACACCCAGGGCAGCTGAGACAGCCATAGCCAGTGGGCGTGCAGGACTGGTCTGCAGGGAACTGGAGGATGCCAGAGCAAAAGATGTGGTGCCAATTGTTCACCTGGGAACCAGAAGAGGGCGCTGCCACGGCTCAGCTGATCCACCAGTGAGGAACAAGACTGCTAGAAGGTCCCACTGAATAGAAGGTTTCTGCCCCCCTCAGTGGGGGAGGGTGCTGACTACGAGACCAGTGGGAAGATGGATAGAGCAGGAGCTTGCTGCGAGGATACAGGATTACTTCCAAGCACCCAAGAGCCACTCCCCAAGTCTCCCTGCCTTCTCCTCTCTCCCACTCCCTTTCCCAGATCTGAAATGAGAATCACCAGGGGAGGCTCTGAAGTGAATGAGTTTAAGTCAAAAGTGGCTGAAAAGCAGAAGGGACAGGTTTTCACTGAAATTAACTGGATTTTATTTCAGGAGGTGTGAGGACTTAAGACAGATATATAATCACAGAAAAACAGAAGACTTTCTTTCATCCCTCAGTTTTGTGGTCTGTGAAATATCATTTACTTACTAGAGTTCTTTAGATGTCAAATTTCTAAGGCAATTGGGGCAATTTCGACTAAGGCTCTTAATATATACTTTTAATGTCTTTCCAGAAAAGCTCCGCTAATTATTCTCCCAAGCACAGGTTATAAAACGTCTTTTTTGCCTCACGCTCACTAACAATAAATATTATAATAACTTAAATATTTTCCAATTATATTAAAAAGAGCAGAGAGTTAATATTATTTGCATTTCTTGGGATGTTACTTTATTGTAATCTGAGCCATTTATATTTCTTCTGTGAATTGTATATTCATGTACTTTGCTCATTTTACTTTAGGGGTATTCATTCTTTTGTTATTGACTTGAAAAGAATTTTATTACATTAAAGATATTAACTTTCCCTATCATGCTTGTTACAAATATTTTCCCACTTTGCTGGTGGCATTTGAATTTTCTCTGCAGAGTCATTTTACATATTCAAGTTTAATGTTTTGAATAGTTAAATATATTTCTTTGCCTTTGTCATTGTTTCTGTTGATTTTGTATTTATAATATTCTTGCTCATATTTTGTTATTATTCTATGATTTCATTTTTAATATTTATTCTGCAATTTTTAATGCATATTTAATGCATCTAGAATTTATTTTGGTGTGTACTGTGTGATGTAAGGTGAGAAATCTAAGTTTTATCAAGCATATAACTTTATTGAATAGATTTGTAAAATAATCCATAACTTCAGTTACTTTACAAATATTAATTGAATACCTACAAATATAATAGTGGTGCTACTATATGGGTATGGCAGTGGTTGAAATGGGAAGTCTAAGGTCATGTATATTACTAGGAGGAAAGCTAAAAAAATGTATCAAGGCACTGTGCTAGGTTCTGATTACAAATTGACCAAAAAATGAAATTAATTCTTTCCTTCTTGAAGCTTAGAGCATGATAGTAGATATAAATATTAAGTAAATGCATATATGCTTGCAAATTGCAGTTTGGCCTGTGAAACAACAAATAGGGTAGATAGCGAATTATGGGGGAACTTAACTTCTATTGGGGCTAACAGAAGAATTCTGTAAGAGAATGACATTTAATGTTTCACATATCATGCTGATTTCATGCATATATTAATCTCCGTTTCAGTGCTATCTATTCTGTACCATTGAACTGTTTTGTTTTTTTTAAGCCAGTATCACACTGCTTTAAGTAATCAAGATTTGCAATGTGTTTTAATATTTGTTTGAGCAAATTCTTCCTCAATACTCATCTTTTTCCTTTTTTTTTCTTGTTTAGTTTTGAGGTCTATATGTCCACTTCCCTGAGAAAAAGTCTATGTTTTTACTGCATGACTATGAAATAATGAATGAATAAGAAACATTGACATGAAGTCATGACCATAAAACAAAACCAAAAAGAAGCTCCCTGCACAAAAATCATTAGAGTGGTTTCAAGATGTAACTGAAGGTTTCATACCAGGGTGGAGAAGGGGTTGTCATCCCTCAGTTTGCATTTCACTTGTGATTTCTCTTCCACAGTCCCTTCTCTTAGCAGCAGGGCTGCCAGACCTTCCCGCTTCCCCCTCTGCCCCACCCTCCATACATTTGTCCAAAGAAGAAATATAAATGGAGTAGAAACACATGAAAAAATGTTCAACATCACTAGCGATTAGGGAAATGCGAATCAAAACTACAATGAGATATCATTTCACACCTATTAGAATGGCCACTATTAAAAAATCAGAAAACTGCAAGTGTTGGAGAGGATGTGGAGAGATAGGAATGCTTATTCACTGTTAGTGGGAGTGTAAAATGGTACAGCCACTGTGGAGGACTGTTTGGCAGTTCCTAAAGAAGTTGAATAGAGACTTGCCACGTGACCCAGCAATACCACTCCTAGGTATATTCCCAGAAGAACTGAGAGCAGTGATATGAACAGACAGCTGCACACTGATGTTCATAGAAGCCTTATCACAATTGCCAAAAAATGGAAACAACCCAGGTGGCCATCACCCTATGAATGGGTAAACAAATTGTGGTACATACATATGATGGAATATTATGCAGCTGTAAGAAGAAATGAAATTGTGACGCATATACAATATGAATGAACCTGAGGACATAACGTTGAGTGAAGCAAGCCAGACACAAAAGGACAAATACTGTCTGTTTGCTCTATTATGAACTAAATATATTTTGTAAATTCATGGAGTTAATAATAGGTCACCAGAAAATAGAAGGAGGGTAGAGAATGGAAAGCTGAGGTTTAATCTGTGCAGAATAGGTAAAAAGGTTGTTTGTAAATCTTTCGAAATGAATAGAAATAGTGAAAGCATATCATGGTGTTTGTAGTAGCAATGCTATTGTATGGGTATGACAGTGGTTGAAAGGGAAAGTCTAAAGTCATGTATATTACTAGAAGGAAAGCTAAAAAATGTAACATGGGACTGTATAGCATAGTGAAACTTCAAATGAAATATGAATATGGGTAATATTGCATATATAAGACTGTTTTGCATTGAAACTAAACAAATGTACATTAATGTTATAAAGTGTTAATATCAGGCAACAATACAACCAAAAATATGGCCTGTAGTGTATAGTAATATATTAATAATCTTCCATTAAGGGTAAAAAAGGAAATATACTAATTGAAAGAAACTAAACAAAAGGTCCTACATGTTGTTTTACTCCATCCATACAAAAAAAATACATAAACAAATTAGAAAGACAAAAAAAGTATAGCAGCTATGTATGGCAGGGGAAACAGAGAGATTTAGAAGTGATTATTAAGGGATACAGCTTTATTGTCTGTTTTTTGTTTATTATTATTATTATTGGCATAATGAAAATGCTATAATAATGATTAAATTGATGAATGCACAACTATATGATTATACAAAATACCACTGATTATACACTTTGAAAGGATTGTACACTTTGGAAGAATTGGATGCTTTATTAATATGTCTCAATAAAATTCATAAAAATTTTTAAAAAAATTTTTTAAAGATGTAACTGAAGGTGGAGAAGGGCTTGCATTTCTTTTGCGATTTCCCTTCCACAGTGCCTCCTCTTAGCAGCAGGGTTGCCAGACCTCCCTTCCTCCCATACCCCCCGCACAAGGCACCCTCTATTAGGCACGCAGGACGCTGCCTCCTGCCTGCCCTCCCCACCTCCCACCTACTTTCACGTAGGGTCATTTTGTTCTGTCCAGACTTGCAAGCCACATCGTCAAGCAGTTCAAGAAACAAAGAACTTTCAGTTCCTGTCTTCAGCTCTCCTTAGGAGAGCAGGAGGGATTATTAAAACAGCAACATTTTAAAAGTTCTTGAAAAAGAAATGTCCCACTTTCTACAAGATTGTTCTTCTTTAGAATGGAAGAATGGATCGTGCAACTGCAAGAATGGATCACATAGTCATGACTGCTAGTGGCCTACCCAACACCCATCAGTATTCTTCCTTATTAACAAATCCTGATTCTATTTAGACCCTCAGTGCACTTGATTTCTCAGCTCCCGTGGTATTCTTGTTGGTGAGGTGTGAGTTGGACATCCGGGAAGCCTCCTTAATAGGAGATGACAACATGAAATGGTCAGAATCATAAGAGACCGCTCTGTTTCAGACTTCTTTGATGTGTGAATAAACCTTTGTGGACTTAAGACTCTGTTGTTTCGAGTTTCTGTACGTACAGCTGGATCCCATCCTAACACATATAGATCCTTAAGAGTTCAATGAATCCATGTCCCTGCTCCTAACCAAGAAAAATAACCATGGCAGAAAGTAAAGCTCTCCAGAGAAGCAGTGATTGAGAAGGCAATGCAAAAAGGAAAGCTCGTGACAGTCTTGATAGCACAGTGTTTTGCTTTGGCACACTCGAGCTCTGATTGAGAGCACTTAGATGTTTTAATTGAGTGCCTAGCAGTTTAAACACACGGGGATGTTTCTATGTTAAATATATGAACAATGACCTTAGAAAGGATTCCAGTCTTGTTACCAGTACTTGACATAGAAAGCAAAGAAGATGCACTGCAGAGACGTGATTGAGTAGGCTTTGAGTGGCTACCCCGTTACTGGTCTGGTTAATCTTCCCGCCTATCGGTCATTTCTCCTTGGTCCTAACTATCAAAATGTTTTGTGTGCTGCCTCGGCATCCACCTTATTTTGGGTAAGCCGCTTGCCTCAACGCTGACCTTTGGCTTAGTTAATGAACAGTTTTCCAGCCCCACGGAATAAATTCCCCGAGAGTTCAAACCTCCATCTACGGCCACAGCCCACACCACCCACGAGCTTCATCCAAAACCCATAGTTGGTCCCAAATGATAAGCTCATCACCGTCCCCACCACCGTTGGAACCCCAGTCCTTTCCCTTTTCCTTACCATAAGCATTTGCTTTAAATGAAACAATCCTTGACTCTCATGGGAAATCTACTAACCTTCACCCTTGAACCATGATAAAGGCACAAGCCCAAGGGTCCCTCTTGCTCTGGCTGTGTGCTCCCTGACTGCTGGTCGAGTCCCCCGAGCTGCTTGCACTTCCCATGGGCCCTTCCCGGGCACCCACGCACAAACCCCCATTTAGGACCTGTGGGTAACAAACTATCTTTTCTCCTTCATTATGGCCTCGGTTTCCCATTGTGTCACTACTGACCTCCACCAGCACCCAAATTTAAAATCCAACTTAACTAACTTGAAATAACCTTCTTCTAAAATATTAGATGCCTAAAGAACTGAGCCCAAACCCTGTAAGTCTAACAATCAGGTTCTTACACATCATGATTCCATCTTAACTTTCTAGCCCCCTTTCCTGCTATATCCCACACACTGGCTTAAGACATATTTGTCTACTCACTGTGATACATTTTCATGTCTCTCTATCTTTATTTCTATTGGCCTTTTAACCTGAAATGCTCTTACCTCAAGCATCCATCCATTCATACGTACATTTTAAAAATATCATTTGCTAAGCATTGTGATAAGTGTTTGGAATATCCCAACAAAGTAGATATGGTTCCAATCCCTCACAAAATTCCACTAACTGCTCTCCCCATTTGCCCTCCATTCCTTTTCCTCGAGATTTCCTTGGCTATTTTTGGCTCTTCTCCTTTTCATATAAATTTCATTATTGACTGGTTTATTTACAAATACACACATACACAATATCCTGGGATCGTACAAACCTACTGTCGGATTTAGAGAGAGCTGACAGTTTTACAGGGTGAGCCTTCCCATTTGAATATCATATATCCCTCCACTTATTTAGATCTTCTTTAATTTTTCTAAAAAATGTTTAATAGTTTCAGTTGAGGGAATTCATATATATGTTTTTAAATGTAGGTATTTAATGCTGTTTGATGCTACTGTAATAAGATTTTATTTTCTCTTTATTGCAGATTGATAGAAATACACTTGATTGTATTGACCTTATATCCAGAGTTTGTTATAAGCTGACATTCATTTTAAGGTTATTGGTAGAGTCTTTTGGATGTTCTACGTGTAAAATCACTTCATCTTTGTATAATGACAGTTTTATTTCTTCCTTTCTAATCCTTATGTTTTTATTTCCTTTCTCGTGGTATGACACTGGCTTGGACTTCTGGGATCAGGAACACGGGGTTAGAAGTAATGGCAGCAAGCATCCTTCTTTCTTTCCATCTCTTGGGGGGAAGCTTTGACTAGTTCACCTTTAATTTGCAAGTTGGGCACGGCTCCTCTGATCTGCCCCTGTTCCTAGGACGTGGACCTCCAGGGCTTCAATGGAGAAGCTGGTGCATCACCCAGGACCCCTGCCTCTAATGGATCCTGAACTCTAACCTTTCTCTGCAGCATCCTGAGACTCAGCTTTTCAGCTGTTTTCAGCTTAGCTTTCTTGCTTCCTCTCCTGTGTACTTTCAAAATTCAACAAATGTCCTGAAGGGGAAACCAGTCTTGTGTTTGAGGACCTAAAGTCTCTTATTTTGTTTGCAGCCTGTTAAACTGCACAAAGCTCTGCTGGTTATCTCTTTTCTCTGAGAAGCAGCCCAGATTCCGAGCGTCTTTCATTCACTCAGAATCTGCAGCGCCCCCGGTAAAAAGCTGCTGCGGATTCTCTGAGATTCTTCTCTCTCCAGAATCTTAGCCCTTTTGTGCCACATTAAGTAGCTCTCTGATGTTTAACACAGATGATTTGGGGGGTTCATCTGGTTTATCCAGGTGTTCTTAGTTAAGGGTTGACCTACCATGAAGATGGTTCTCTACCTTACCTGGAAGGTAAGCTGAAGCCTCATGACAGGTTTCGAATATTTTCAAATTTCTCTTTGAAATTTGCCTGTGGAGACAGACTATCAGAAATGAAGACAGCTCAGGAACCTTTTTGTAGTCTCTGCCTGAAGAGGCATCCTAAGCTGATTCCCAGAACTGAGACACATACTGAAATAAAAGGCCAGCCGAGAGAGTCACGTTACTTTTCGGTAGACAGGAAGCATGCAGTCATCAGACATGGAGCTTATCTGAGCCTCTGGAAAACCAAATTTTGCCCTTAAACATTGATCACGTCCTTTGTCTGCTCAGGCCATACATACAGACCATTTGGGCAAATGAATGGAGTGTGTTATCCTGGAAATTAGAATTTCCTAGTGTCCTGGCTTCATGGAAATGTTCTTTGTCTGCTATGGATAAGCAATCTGAGCTTGATCATAAACATCCAAAGAGCTATCCAAAGCAAGTATGAGGGCTATCTGTGATACACATGGCTAGGAGTAATTTTTCTGATCTGATAAGCAGCTAAGATTCCTCTCTCAAAATTCCATGTATTCCATGCCTAGTCTTGCATACCTTGCCCAAATTGAGAAAGACTATTCCTTGATGAAGCTTATACAAGTCACTGGAACATTTCTATCCAAAGCAGACATGTTCTCTGGCTTTAAACTCCCACAGCCTATTTTGGGCTACTCTCCAGTGGCAATTTCCACACTCCCTAGAGTGTCATAACTCTCTGTTTTTATATGCCAAGGCATTTAAATCATATGTTGAATCCCTACATAAGTGGCAAAGTGATTCTTCTTAGAACGTGTGAACTCTACTATGGCATATGTAGTGTTTTCTGCTATGGAGGGGATGGAACCAAATCAGTTTCTGGACAATGAGCAGCAATTGCTCCTTCACTTTGTTGTCCCCAGGTGGCCCAACTTCAACAAGCAGCTCTTCATCTTTACCAACACAGCTGTGGAAGTGGAACCAGCTGGAGACTCAGGAGATATCACCCATCTGGGACTTAATGTGGAGGGATGCCCAAAGGACATCCAAGTGTGGACTGGGCGTTTTTTTTCTTGAGGATGGCTGGGAGAGGAAATAAATGAGGCCTGTGGGAAGAAAAGGAGCAGCCATGAGATGCTTTTATTGAAGTTTTGTGGGCCAAAGAGGAAATATTTGTTCACCTTTGTTCCAGTGCCCTTTTAAATTTTCCTGAATTCTGCTTTTGTTCCCAGGTTAAATCTTGTGCAAGGTTTCCTCCTCAGTAAAAAAAAGGCAGGCATGAAAAAATGATTCATATGCATAGAGTCTACTCAGATGAAAATAATCCCTAGGGCCTCAGTGTACTGCATCCTGAATTAAAATGCTTTGGATGTTCGGGGTTTGGGTTTGTCTGTCTCCTGGGATGTCATTAATGGCTTGTGCATATTAAGCTATATTCCAAATTCTGCTCTTTTGCTCTGGTAAATAAGTTAAGAAATCCAGTTGTGATACATCTGGAAGCCTTTAAGAACAGGGAAAGATTTTCATCTGGATGGGATGGTTTAAATGTGATACTGCTAGAATTTGGGGCCAAAGACCATAGGACATTTCTTAGCCATTTCCAATAGCTGGATTGTATAATGCCACGAATATCTAACCAACAATCCCCTCGGGGATAGATTTCAAAATTGGACATGATGTGGAGAAAAATTCAATTATATTGTTTTTGATGTAGTAGAAAACTCCTGAGCTGGGATTTTTAAAATGTGGCTTCTTGCCACAGCTCTGCCCCTAATTAGGTGTGTGACTTGGAGAAGCCACCTTAATCTTCCAGGGCCTCGGTTTCATTACCTGTAAATGAGGATGTTGGACTCGCTTGATGATACTCAATGTCCCTTTGAGTCCAACCCACCCCAATAAAAAGTCCTTAATTCTTTTCTTTTCCATTTGTCCTCTCCCCCTCTCATGTTCCCTTCTCATTTCCTAGTCCTCATTCCAATTAATTCTTTGATCCCAGCTTCTCTGAAGGCAACCTGTATGACTCTAGGCAAATTATTTCCTTTCTGAACCAGTTTTCCTTCTCTGAAAAAAAATAGGGTCGGGGGAGATGATCATATTGCCTACCTCATAAAGTTGTTGTGGGGATCAGAGGCTTTATACACGTAGGTACTTGTCTGGGAATAAGAAGTAGATGAATGGTTAGCCAAGATTCATTTATTTTCCTCAGGCTGATTTTATGTATTCAAGCATAGCTGATGCACTCTATTCCTGGATAACAGGGAGGCAGTTGGAGTCATCATTATCAAGAGTGGCTACCACTGACTGAAGAAAAACCATGATTAGAGTATTGCCCTCATTCTCTTGTCCAGTCTCACACTGTTTGGAAGCTGGCTCTCTCCATTTATGACTCTTCCATCCTCTTCAAGAGAGTGAATCAGAAGGGGCTCCTCTCAATTTAAAGATCTTGAAAGCAAGATCTAAGCACATGCATGCATTGGACCCTCCTGGCCCATCACTAAATTGGAACTATCAACATTCAACTATAGTCAGGAAAAAAAAAAAAAAGCAAACATATATATATATATATATTCCTTGAAACTCCAGAAAGAAATAACCTTACTGGGTAATAAAGTTTTAGAGAAATATATTAAATTTTTGAGTTACAATGGTATACATCAAAATGCTCACACTGAAGTGTACAGTTGTATGAGTTTTGACAAATGCATACAATTTTGTACACAATGTCCCAATCAAGATATGGAACATCAATGCCAGAAAGTTCCCTTATGTCTCTTTCCAGTCAATTGTTCTCTTCCGACAGAGGAAATTATTTCAATTCTTGCCTCCATGGATTAGTTTTGCTTGTTCTGGAACATCATATAAATGGAATCACACATATGCTCTCTTTTCACTCAGCTTCATGTATTGGAAATTAATTCCTGTTGTTGTATGTTTCAGTAGCTCATTCCCTTTCAGTGCTAAGGAGTTAATATTCCACTATGTGAATATACTACAATTTGTTTATTAGTTTTCCTGTAAATGAATATTTGAATTGTTTCCTTTTCTGCTATTATAAATAAAACTGCAATGAATATAGGGAATAGATGTTGAAGTGAAGAGATTTTTTTTCCCTTAACTTTTATGGTTTCTGTCATGTGTTTATGTTTTCTAAGAAATGAAGGACTTAAAAATGTATCTCTAGGTCTGCTCAAGTCTTTCCCCTTTTGTAAGGAACCTAACTCCTTTCTATGTTACCAGTCTCTCTCTTTTTCAAACTGCTTTTGCATGGGCTCATACACAGTCCCAATGTGCCTTGCCTTTGGACTCTGTTTTAATGTCCCCATGTGTTTCTTGTGAATAGGCTCATCTCCTTAAGGTGACACTGTTACCTCTTTATGAGAGGGGATATTTCCCTCTCACTTCCCATAGAACGAAACACAATGTTTAACATCTATACATATTCAACAAGTTATAATGATTTTTATGATCATTTTATAATGATTGTTTTGGTCAGTCTTGGCTATTGAAGAGGGAAATAGTTAATTTTGTAGAAATAGGAAGCCAAGGCTCAGAGATTAGATGAATTATTCCAAACCAAAGCCGGGACTGCAACCTCGGGTCAGGGCTACAGGGAATTGGAGTGAACGGTGAAATGTGCTGACCCAGAAGTTTGGTTGCATATCTTTTCCTCCCCAGCTCAGAGCACAACCCTGGTAAAATCTGCTTCACGGTAAGTATCATAAGTATTCCTCTTTGCCCAACTGTTGAGTGCCATTTTGGGAACATCAGTAAAATCCCCATTCGGATGATGTTCTCTCAGTGGGATGTGTATAGAAATTTAGCCTTGATTGAATTCATCGTCACAAGACCAGATTGGGGCGCCTAGTCCCTAGATGCTGTGTGTGTTTAGGAGAGTGTGTGTGAATGTGAGTATGTGTGTCTGTGACTGTGAGTGTCTGTCTGTCTGTGGGGTGGATGTCTGTGTGTCTCTGTGTTAATGTGTGTGGGTCTGTGTGTGAGACTGGGTAAACGGGAGTGTGTGTGAATGTGTCTGTGTGTGAGTGTGACTGTGTGTGTGAGTGTCTGTGTCTGTGTGTGTGGAATGATGAAAAAAGAACTCCTGGGATTGAGCATAAGAATAACTGAATAATTTCTTAATTGTTTGATGATAAACTATCAGCTAGGATTGCTGTGCAGTGAGAATTGGTTGCACTCTCAGAATGACCATGCTCTCCTATCCTTCAATGCTATTTTGTATATCAGTTTTCCCTTTCAAAATTGCTGCCCTAGAGGACTTGAACCAACATATTAACATCATATTTTTTACATTGGCTCTTCACTCATATTTTATATTTTAAAGATTGCATACAGAAGAAAGTCTAAACATATTTCAATAGCCAATATTTAATGAGGGCCTTTAGTTAATGGTGGTGAATATATAGCCATGCAAAAAAAAGAAACATGATTTTCAAAATGTTAGAAATCCAATAATAGTTTACCAGAGCTTTATTAATTAATTAATGTACTTGATTAAATTTTTGGGTGTTTCATTTTAGAAAGGCTTTTTGTTAATTTATTCAAGGTGTCCAGTAAACATAAAACTAAAAATTAGAATTTTATTCTTGATTTTCACTGAACGTATTTGGTAATGTAGTATTACTGAATATCAACAACACCAAAATGTTTTAAATTTAAAATGTTTTTATACTTTATTGTTATGAAAGCAATACCTGTTTATTGTAGAAAACTAGGAAATATACATTAACAAAAAGAAGAAAAATATTATCAACTGTTGAGAGCATTTCTGTAGGGATTATGGCATATGATATATATGTGAGTGTGTATCAACTTATGTATAAAGAGATACGTGAAGCTAAATACTAATATGTGTGCATATGTATGTATATATGCATATATGTATAATACATAATATTTATGTATGAATATATATGTATGTTTATTTAGATAAAATGAAACTGAACATATACTTACTTTCTGCTTTTTTAACTTAGAAGTAGATTATGAACATAGCTACATACCAATGAATATCCAGAACATTGTTAATGACCAAATGGAATTTCATTCTAACACTATCCTATATACGTGGTGTTCTTTCATAGACTTACTAGATTCTTTCCAGTTTTTCATTTTAAAAATCATGTTGTGGGATTTAACTTTCTAGACAAGATAAAGCAAGAGGTACCAGATTTATCCTGTCACCTGAAACCATGAAAATACCAGACAAAATATATGAAAAAATGCTTTTGAAGATACTGGACATCAGGCAAGGAAGGAATGTGATTTCTTAGAGCTGGGAGGCAAACAATGTCGACCTACTGTTTTGAGAGGTTTTCGAGGCCGCAATGCAGCGAGGGGCGACCAGGCAGAGACTAAAAGACTCTCTGAGTAGAGGTAACAAAGCTGAGAGTGAAGAGAGACCACAGCGGCCAGAGTGCGCAGGGAGAGTACTGACAAGGAAAGATTTGCCCAGAGAGGGCGCTGGAGAGCTGCCGAGGCTTCCCCTCAGATAATGGAGAGAGGGCTGCTCACCACATACAAGTGATGGGCAGAACCAGGGCCACAGAAAGAGCCACCTGAAAGGATGAGAGGGAACAAGAGCTCATGCAAGGTCAGGAATAGCAGCTGTTCCCTCCAGCTATTCTGGAAAATCCCACAATCCACAGGTCATTGGGAAGAAGAGGTCTTGGGGAATCAGTAGCCCTAGACTCATTGCTATTCTAGTCCCATCCAGCAAGTCTTAAATGCAAGACCTGAAAGGATCAAACTGTTTCCACGTAGCTTCCAGAACAAATCCCAGAACAAAGCTCAATATTCTTAGGAATATAAAAATATCTTGCACCACACAAGGCATGATCCAATCAAAATCTGCCAAGCATTCAAGGAAGCAGGAAACACAGGTTTTTGGAGATTTCTGCATTTCACCAGTGATGACTGCCTGGGCCAACTGTTTCCAGTGGTAGATGATTGTGCTGAAAGGTCACAGAATGTTAGGGGTGGGGTATCCATCACTGCCTTTTATCCATGTTTCAGTTTAAAAGGAGCAGAGTCTCAGAGAGAGGGACTCCAGAGAGAGAGGGATGGGAACAAGAGAGTTGGTTTCCCCAAGCAGGGGACCTGAGTCCTGATTATTTGGCCTTTTCTGGATTCCCATGCTTCTTTATGCCTTTACTCAGGACGTTGGTAATGTCTGGAGACATTTTTGATTGACACAAATGAGGTGGGGTGAGGTGCTACTGGCATCTGGTGTGTGGAGACCAGGGATGCTGCTAAGTCTCCCTGCAATGCACAGGGCAGCCCCCACCACAGGGAATTTTCCAGCCCCCAGGGTCAGTGATGCCAAGGTTAAGGAACTCCGCCTTGTATTAGCCTCTCTTTGAACCTGAATTAGTTTGTATGGGTTTCTATGAATGGCAACCAAAAATTCCTGCTATAAAACCACTGTGGCTAAGCCTTCACACACATTCTGAATTATTTCCTCGGTTAAATTACTAGAACTAGACTTGTGGGAGTGGGAAGGCCAAAGGATATGTGTTATTTTAAGTGTCTATGCACATTGCCAAAGTAATGTAGCTTCCTTTTACAAAAGACTTGTTTGTCTGTTGAGAGATTGATTTAACACACATCTTTGCCTTGGGATTAATAAGAAAGAGCAGACCTTTTGGCTTCCTTAAGCAGGGCGCATCCCACCTCCCCAGTTCAGGTGATGCCAATACTACACACCTTACGTTATCTGTCCTCCTCTTTAGAACAGCTCCTTTGCAGTTGCCTGCTTCAACTAGGCAGTTCCGTGACACACAGGATATCACTCCTTTCCCTTATCCATGGCAGACACGCCTTCAATGTTCAACAAATATTTATTGAGCACTTACCATATGCCTCAGACTTCTACCTCACAGAGTTCTCCAAACAGCCATGACTGTTCAATCAGAACTGGCACATGAAATTTCAAACAAAACAAAAACTAAAAGCTATTGGCCATTCCTAACCCCTAGGGGGGGCTACTTCAGGGGCGATGCTTTGAGATATCACCTTCTTTCTTTCCTCTATATGGAAAGAACATTGGGACCATTGTGCAAACCAGAGCTGATCCAAATTCCCCGATATTTGAGCCACTATACCGTTACATTTAATTCTTCCCTTTCTCTGGAGAAAGAAAAGCAGGTTTTTTGTTTCCACCTGTTTGACCTTGCAGCAGTGTAGCAAGTATCTGCTTAGAGGATGTTGTAAGGTACAACTGAAAACCAAAACCAAAGCCAAGACCAAAACCAAAACTGTTCTTCTTCAAAATTATTGTTGGAATGTCTGAAATGCCAATTATAATTACTTTTATTTTCGATGGTTATTTGTTAGACACTTTTCTTCCAACAAAAAACCAGCACACATATATGAAAACCATGCAACTTTACCTGTAAAGTTGGACCATAAAATATTGTTCCAGAATTATCAGTTCACAAGAAGCTCTTGAGTCAGCCCAGAGAATCTCATGTCCCATGACTCTCTGGTTTGAGGCACAGCTGCTCAGATCTTCAGGGGATGTTTGAAAGTCAAATCCTTCCAAGATCCTTGAGAATGGTGTCTCCTTCCCAGATGCACCAGCCAGGTAAGTGAACATCCAGAGAGTTGGACAAGTGTCAACAGACCAGAAATAGGACTTAAAATCCATTTATATTCCTATAGTACATTCTTTGAAAGACAAAGATTCACCTCACAATTAAAGAAAAGTAAATGGAAGCTAAGCAAAGATAAAGTGGAGATGGCCTTACTCCCTTTTAACAGCATGTAAAATATTTTCATTTCTTTTATTCTAGCAACAGACAGCTGGGATTTCTTTTCTCTCTACTCATTTCCCTCTCTCACAGGGTCTCTCATAGGCTCCCTCTTACCTAGAGCTAGGTCTGGATTTCCTCCAACACCTGGGCACTAACTGAGCCTCAAACTGCTGCTTAACAGAAGACAAAACTTCCGCTGCAGCACGGCCTATTTTCCAATAAAGCTCCTTTTAATTTAAAGTTATTGAATCATCAATTGCTCTCCACTGTTCTTTACAGCACAGTCAATTTATTACCCTCCACAAGTAAGATAAGCCTGAACAAACTGGCAATTCCAACTAATGTTCTCTATTTATTTCCAGCATCAATTTATAGATGGATGAAGGAAAGACGTCTTGGCTGCAATGATCCTGGTTTTCTACGGTGATCAAGAATCCTCTAGAGAGAGACGATTGGGCCCCCATGGAATTCAGGACAGTGGGTCAAGGCAATTCATATTTTGTAACTTCCTACAGTAAGAAGTGATTTACATTGTCAAGAGAAGAATAAAATTAAATATTTGGCTTCTAGGACATCTGTCTTCCTTATTTTCCTGTGATCTTTTCCATGCATAAGTGGCTGACAAGCCTGGGAAAGGTGCCAACACTTGTGCTAACTTAACCTCTCACCCTGCCTCAATCTTCTTAGCGAGCAATGGGTGTGTTGCAAAGGAGGGCAACATATGTGGTGGTAATGGCTGGTGTAGGCTATTCCATGAAGCCATGGCCATGTCTTCTCTAATGCTGGAGGGTCAGAGAAAGACTTGAACACTAAACACATCTGCTCCTTCAAGCCTCCCTGAGGGTGGGGTCATTCTTGGCAACTATGGTTTGCAGTGTGCCCCAATTCCCTGAGACACACCTGTTATATGAGTGTATTTCAAGATAATCTGATGCATGACAGGTTTGGATGACTCAGCAAAGAAAAAGTCAGTACTGGATAAGGGCAGCAGGATAACATTGATTTTTCTTAGTTTTTGTGTTATTGTTGTTTTGCTTAGGGTCACTAATTAGTGGAAACCTTCTTCTTGCATTTAACTGCTTCTGAGTTGTATTTCAAGATATAAAAACCAAAAAGTATTCATCACAAATGACCACTTTAAGCATCATCATCTCAGAATCGCAGAAGCTTCTATTTCTCTTCTAGTACTTGTGATTTCTCAGCATTGAGGTCCACAGTTTGTGAACAATATCAGTAAACTAAAAAAGGCAACAAGATGGTGCCTCATTTCCTCTCCCTATACATGGGCTACACATATCTTAGGAAAAGTTTGTGGGTACTTCAACATAAGAGAACTTTGGGATTCAAGTATGAATTGACCTTGCACTTAGTTGAACAAATATGGCTTTATCATCCATCAAAGAAGAGATTGAACAAAATATCCTGAAAACTAATGGCTTAATACAGCCATGTCCCCCAGCTAAATATAACGTAAAACTCTGTGTGCATCCTGCACACCAAATCCTCACTTGCATGAAGAGCAATGATCCACTCAGAGCCCAGTAACTCAGATGATGCCCCTCCTTGGTAATGTCCATCTACCAGGTTAATTCAGTGCTTGGTGGTTAGTTATTCATTCACCAAACCTGTTCGGGATGCACATGGTACCAAGTGCTGGAAATTCAGAGAAGACTAAGGTCCTGTCTTAGTCATTGCCTTATAGCTCACTGACTATGATTTAAAAACATGTTTTCATTCATTCATTCATTCCCAATTTATTTAACCACTGTTTGTTAGGTGCTGGATCTGTGTCAGGCTCTGTGCAGGGTTCTGGTAAGCTCCATGCTTTTACTTTGCTGAAAGGATGGTGTAGTCTTCAGACAAGAGGTGAATTGTGTAGGGCAATGAAGGGCATTTGGGAAAAGGTGGGAGCTTGAGGGTCATCTATGAGAGAGAGGGTGGGTAACGTAGCTGTCTTCCAGAAATGAAATCCAGAAACGTGTAAAGGTGGTTTTAGGCAGTGATGCCTGGTGGGGTACGATGTAACTTTCTACTTTGTATTCCTAAGACCACTTCCACCAAACCTGATGGGTCACCAATGCCTTCAGAGTTGGATTTGTTTTTCGCAGGGCAGTGAGAGCGTGCTGGATCTGACCTTAAGGTCAGTGCAGAGTGAAGCTGTAAGTCCCTAAAAGGGTCCCGGAACGATCCATTACAGCGATAAAAGGCCAAATCAGAAATACAGTGGACGACCTCTGAGACTGCCCAGTGCTGAAACTTGGCATCACTGTAACATAGCACAAGTGCAACAATAGTGAAACGAAATAATATTAATGTACGTAAAATTCTTTCTCAAGTTCTTAATGGGTATTATTTTGTAGAAGTCAAGTAACATAGTGTAAAGAACACTGGGTTTAAAGGAAAATGACATGGCTCTTAGTCCAATTTTGCCATGAACTAGCCGAGTATGATCACTGATGTTTGAAATGTCAAAATGATCTCAGGGTGTGAAATTCCTAAAACAGCACCTGGCACAAAATACAAAATAGGTGCTTAATAAATGTCTTGATTTGGCTACTTGACAAGTACAGTAAATATAATCTTTCTGAATCAATTTCTGTTCCTGTAAAATGGGGAAAGCAGTATGTCCCCAACTTACCAAAGAGAATCAATCTGAAGACTGATGGTTGTAAGTAGAAATGAAACAGCAGAATTCTTTGTTCAGACAGCTTTGGAGATATCCCAATCTGTAAGCAGAGACAAGAATACCAGGGGGCTTTGAGACCAGCACTCTGCTGTCCCTCAAGCCACGCTGGACCCCATCACCCTCTCTATTCTCCCACCACAAGGGTCCAGGGGGAAGATCGCTGATCTATAGAAAAGCATTCTGCAAACCATAAAGCACTAATTAATGTGAGCTATCAAGATGACTCGGAGTCTTTAAAAAGCAGTAAGCTGGCCCCAGCTTAACTGTTAAGTGAAAAAAAATGACCAAAATGATAAAAATTGCAGACATTTTGTTGTTTAAAAGGATAAGTAATCTGGAAAATCCCAAAAAAGGAACACTTTGTTTCTTGACAAACCTGGAAAAACTCATGTGGCCTTTGAATTGTATTTGTGGGAAAATGGAATGAGTTCTTAGGTAAGAATTCACCCACCAGAGCAACTGGGGTAGTGATCAAAGTCAAAGTCATTAACGGGCAGCACACCTGAGGGCCTCTTTGCTCGGCATCACCTGGGTCAGGGCTGCAGCTCCGCATCAGGCATTTTGCACCCTCCCCCATCATTTCCATATGTTCCACCTCCTGCTTCTATCTATGGCATGTGCATGTTTTAATAAGAGAGATTTCCTTGAGCTAACCAGTGCTTCCAAATTCAGACCCATTTATCCCTTCAGCAAATATTTCTCGAGTGGCAAATGATCAAGGGAGACACAGTCCCTTGGAGAGCACAGCCTAGGAGGGGAAGAGGGAAATGCAAAAATGGTAAGTATTAAATAATGATAATTGCCGTAATTACAACTGAGACGGAACTTGTGTTTACTCAGCAACCCCTGCGTTCAATGTCTGCAGAAGGAGTTGAGGCTTATCTACTTGTTTACGGGTTCGGCATACTTATTAAAACAGCTAGGTGCATAAAGTTCTTTGGGAGCAGGCAGAAAAGGTGTCGGTAAGATGCTACAGTGTAATTAGATAGGCTACAAGTTTAACTTAGGCTCATTCTCGGATGTGGTTACCTGGCCATTTTAGAGAACTCGGTAAATCAAAGGTTTTTACCATGGTCCCTTGGCAGATTTTCTCTTAAACAAACCAAGGGAGCCTATTTACCAGGATCTAGGAGTTTTCTCACACTCCCTTAAGACTGAATTTCAAAAGGTGCTGGGAGAGACCGGCAGGCACAGCTTCCTTCTGAGGGAAATTCTCTTAAGGCTCAGAGGGAGTCACCCCAACCCGAAGTAGGCTGGCAGAGCTAAGCCACCCCTCAACAAAGAGCGAAGGCGGCTGAAGAACAATTGAAAGCATGGCCGGTCTATTACCATACAGCCTAGGTTCTCTCGCTCTCTCTCTTTTTGATAAGAATAAATTTATTTTTAGAGAAGTTTTAGATTTACAGAAAAATTACACTGAAAGTATAGGAAATTTCCATATAACCCCCTTCACACACTCACACACAGTTTCCTCTATTAACACCCTACATTAGGGTGGTATATTTGTTACAATTGATGAACCAATATTGAAGCATTGCTGCTAACCAAGGTCTGTAGTTTGCATTATGGTTTACGCTTTGTGCCATACAGTTTTACAGGTTTTGACAAATGTGTGATGTCATGTGTCCGTCATTGCAGTACCACATGGATAATTTCACTGCCCTAAAAGTGCCCTGGGTTCCACCTATTCAACCCTCCCCCCTCCCTTCAGAATCCCTGGCAACCTGCTTAACCTTGTTTCTTTTACTGCAACTTGAGGGGCTTTGACAATTCTGTGACAGTGTTCACCCAGGTGACTTCCGCTGCAGACCGGAGGAGTGGATAAGATCTCAGGTCAGGCGAGCAGTCGGCAGGCATCTCTTTTCTCGCTTTCCTGGCGTGAGAAGGAGTCAGATCCCCTGGTCTGCTTAATTGTCAAAGATCCAAAGGTCAGGGAGAAGAGAAATAATGTCCTTACCAGGGCATCTGATGGGGTTGGAGATTTAGCAGCACTGTGGGGATGTCCATATTAGTACAGGGTCTCTGAGCTGTCTGGCCACGAAAATGAGAGTCCAAAGCAAGAGGGCTACACATGCAATCTAATCACCACCTTCCAGCTTCTAACTACACTGCCTTTAAATGGTGCTGTGGATAATTAAACTGCTTTGTATAAAAAGGAGGAAAAGAAGGGTGGAGTGGAAATCTTCTCCAGGGTTCTGTTCAGAAAACTTTACCCCACAGAAAAAGTCTATTGTCAGGTAAGATAATCAGGCATAAACTGATGGTTTCGCTCAAAAATTGAAAGGGACAGACAGCAGTCACCGGAGTTTTATGAAGCCGCTGCTGCTCTTGAAGTCAATGAGTTCTTTTTCCCTTTTCCTTTTTCTTCTTCTTTTCAAGGAAGCTTTAGATTACATAAGTACTACATAAAAAAAAATAGGGGATTCCCATATGCTCCTCCCCCACTTTCCCACATTAACAATATCTTTCATTAGTGTGGTACATTTGTTACAATTGATGAACACATGTTGAAGCATTGTTACTAACCGTGGACTATAGTTTACATTATAGTTTCCACTCTGCCCTGCACAATTTTATAGGTTATGACAAAACGTATAATGGCCTGTACTCATCATTGCAATGTCATGCTGGATAATTCCAATGTCCTGAAAATGCCCCAGTAATTTCTCTGACCACAATGGAATGGAGCCGGAAATCAGTAAGGGGCAGAGAACCAGATTAGACACAAAGTTATGGAAGTTAAACAACATGCTTTTAGACAGTGAGTTCTGAGCCAATTTCCTTCATGATTTTCTCCTCTGGAATCCTTTTTAAATTGATGGGTGTACTTGAAGATGCCTTTTGATTACAATATAAATCCCAGGAAGACAGAGACATGTCAGACTTACACATTGCTTTAACTCCTGTCTCAAAACCTGGCACTCAGTAGGCAATCAAGAAATATATAAGTGAATGAATGAATGAATGAATGATGGGGACTCTTGTA
>JAQZBX010015958.1:0-36992 GCA_029593785.1 Cabassous unicinctus
AAAAAAAAAAAAGAGAAAGGAAATGGCAGGAGAGAATGGCCTGAAGTAGTGTGAAAAAATGAAGGTCTACAGTAAGGGTAACTAAAAGGGTAAACGCAAAATCCAATAGTACTATATACTCAATATACAACTCTACTCTTTAATTCCTATGAGTCAGAATACAACCAATCACGAAAAAGCCCTACTTCCTGATAATAGACATTCCAAATATAAAAAGGTGAAAAATAAAAATAAAAAAAGGACAAAAATAATATTAAAAAGGAGAACAGAGGTATATGGGAGCAGAGAACATATATGGTATTGAAGCTCAGTTGGTATCTTTAAAAATGAGTAGGTTATAGATGTAGGTGGTAGAATATAAACCCTAAGGTAACCATAAACCAAGTATTTTAAAAATATACAGAAACAGGAATGAGAAAGGGATCAGATACATCACAAAAGATCAACTATAGAGAAAAGTAGGCTGCAATAACAGAAAAGAAAGACAAAAAAGATATATAAAACCCAAAGGACAATATGGTCGAAGTAAGTACTACCTTTATAATAATTAACACTGAATGTTAAAGGAATAAACTCCCTAATCAAAAGACACAGATTGGCAGAATGGATTTTTTTTAAAAAGGCATGGTTCAACTATATGTTGTTTACAAGCACCTCACCTTAGACCCAAAGACACATATAGGTTGCAAATGAAAGTATAGAAAAAGATATTCCATGCAAACAGTAACCAAAAAAGATTTGGCATAGCTATACTAATATCGGATAAAATAGACTAAGTCAAAAGCTGTTATAAGAGACAATAAAGGACACTATATATTACTAAAAGGGGCAATTCACCAAGAAGAAATAACAATCATAAATATTTAAGCACCTAAACACGGTGCCCTAAAGTACATGAGGCAAACATTGGAAAATTAAAGAGAGAAAAACACACTTCTGCAATAATAGTTGAAGACTTCAATGCACCACGCTCATCAATAGAACATCTAGACAGAAAATAAGGAAACAGAGAACCTGAATAATATGTAAATGAACTAGACCTAAGAGACATATAGAGAACATTGCACCCCAAAACAGCAGGATATACATTCTCCTGAAGTGCACCTGGATTGTCCAAGATAGACCACATCTAGGTCACAAAACAAGTTTCAATAAATTTTAAAACATGGAAATTATACAAAGCACCTTCTCTGACCATAATGGAATGAAGCTGGAAATCAACTAACAGGCAGAGAAGTGAAAAATCCACAACTATATTGAATTTAAATAACACATTCTTAAACAATCATTGGGTCAAAGAAGTATTGCAAGAGAAACCAGTAAATATGTTGAGACGAATGAAAACGAGAACATAACGTATCAGAACTTATGAGATGCCATGAAGGCAGAGCTGAGAGGGAAATTTATAGCCCTAAATGCCTACATTAAAAGAAAAGAAAGAGCTAAAGTCAAAGCCCTAACTGCACATCTGGAAGAACTAGAAAAAGAGCAGCAAACTAAACCAAAAGCAAGCAGATGGGAAGAAATAACAAAAATAAGAGCAGAAATAAATGAAATGGAAAATTTTTAAAAAATAGTGTAAATGACAACAAAAGTTGGTTAATTGAAAATCAATAAAATTGACAAACCCTTAGATAGAATGACAAAGAGAAAAAGGAGATGCAAATAAATAAAATCAGAAATGAGAGGTAAGGACCTCACTACTGACTCCAAAGAAATAAAAAGGATCAAAAGAGGATACTTAGAACAGCCATATGTCAACAAATTAGAAAACCTAGATGAAGTGGACAAATTCCTAGAAACTCACAAACAACCTACACTGACTTTAGAAGAAAAAGAAATCTCAAAAGAGCAATTACAAGTAAAGAGATTGAATCAGTCATCAAAAACCTCCCAGCCAAGAAAAGCCAAAGACCAGATGGATTCACTGGTGAATTCTACCAATCATTCAAAGAAGAACTAATACCAATCCTGTTCAAACTCTTCTAAAAAAATTCAAAAGGAGGGAACACTAACTAACTCATTCTATGAAGCCAACATCACCCTACTATCAAAGCCAGATACAGATACTACAAGAAAAGAAAATTACAGAACAATTTCTCTTATGAATATAGATGCAAAAATCCTCAATAGAATACTTGCAAATCAAATACAACAGCACTTAAATTAATTACACACCACGATCAACTGGGTTTTATTCCAGGTATGCAAGGGTGTTTCAACACAAGAAAATCAATTAATGTAATATATCACTTTAACAAATTAAAGGGGAAAATATGCATGATAATCTCTACTCACACAGAAAATGCATTTGACAAAATCCAGCATTCTTTCTTGATTAAAAAAAACTTCAAAAAACAGGAACATAAGGAAGCTTCCTGAATGTGATAAAGGGCATATATGAAAAACCCACAGCTAACATTGTATTCAGTGGTAAAAGATTGAAAGCTTTCCATGTAAGATCAGAAACAAGACAAGGATGCCCACTGTCACCACTGTCAGTCAACACTGTGCTAAAAGTTCTAGAAAGAGCTGTTAGGTAAGAAAAAGAATTAAAAGGCACCCACACTGGAACGGAAGAAATAAGCCTTTCACTATTTGCAGATGACATGGTCCTATATATAGAAAGTACTGAAATATCTACAACAAAATCTAATAAATGAGTTCCGCAAAGTGGCAGGATACAAGATCAACACACTAAAATCAGTAGTGTTTCTATACACTAGTAATGAACAATCTGAGGAGGAAATCAAGAAAAAATTCCATTTACAATAGCAACTAAAAGAATCAAATATCTAGCAATAAATTTAACTAAGGATGCAAAGGGCTTGTACACAGAAATCTACACAACATTGCTAAAAGAAATCAAAGACAACCTAAATAAATGGAAGGACATTCCACATTCATGGATTGGAAGGTTCAACATCATTAAAATGTCAATACTACCCAAATAAATTTACAGATTCAACACAATCCCAATCAAAATCACAATAGCCTACTTTGCAGAAATGGAAAAGTAAATTATCACATTTATTTGGAAGGGTAAGGGGCCCCGACTAGCCAAAAACATCTTGAAAATGAAGAATGAAATTGGAGGACTCACATTTCCTGACTTAAAAGCATATTACAAAGCTACAGTGGTCAAAACAGCATCGTACCAGCGTAAGGATTTTATTAGTCAGCAAGAGGGGTGCTGATGCAAAGTACCAGAAATCTGTTGGCTTTTATAAAGGGTATGTATTTGGGGTAGAAGCTTACAGTTACAAGGCCCTAAAGTGTCCAACTTAAGGTACCGTAAGAGGTAATTCCTCACCCAAAATCTGTTGCCATGTGTTGACACAAGATGGCGGGCGATGTCTGCGAGAGTTCAGCCTTCCTCTTTCCTCTTAAGGCTCTGTAAGCCCAGGTTCTTCCTATCTTAGCTGTAGGCTGGCATAGGGCTCATCTCTCAGGGCCTCCTATATCAGTCTGGCATAGGGCTTGTTTCTTTCCAGGCTTGCTCAGCTGCTCAGCTGCAAACTATCACACAAATGGCTCATCTCTCTTTTCCTGGGGCTTTAGCTGTTTGAGCTTTCTCCTTTCTGTCACATGGCAGGACCAAAATGACCAAGTTCTCTCCTCTTCCATGTGTCTTCTTGAGAGAGTGTCCGTTTATATTAGCCCACCAAGGTGGCAGGGACTCAATCTGAGTCACAACCTACTGACGTGGTCGAATCAAAGCCCTAAATTGATTTTATTAAGTAACTTAAAACCTCTGAATTTAATACAATCAAAGGGTATCACACCCAGAGGAACAGACCAGTTTACAAACATAATGTTTCTCTTTTTGGGGGGGATTCACAAAAATAATCTCAAATTACCACAAGGATACATATATTGCTCAATGGAATTGAATTGTGAGTTCAGAAACAGACCCTCACATCTATGGCCAACTGGTTTTTGACAAGGGTACCAAGTCCACTCAATTGGGAAGGAATAGTCTCTTCAACAAATGGTGCTGGAAGAACTGGCTATCCACATGCAAAAGAATGAAAGAAGAGGACCCCTATCTCATACCATATACAATTAACTCTGGATCAAAGACCTAAATATAAGAACCAGAGCTATAAAACTTCTAGAAGAAAACATAGGGAAGCATCTTCAGGACCTTGTGTTAGACAATGATTTCTTAGACTTTACACCCAAAGTACAAGCAACTAAATAAATAGATCAATGGGACTTCATCAAAATTAAAAACTTTTCCATATCAAAGGACTTTAACAAGACAGTGAAAAGACAGCCTACTTAACGGAAGAAAATGTTTGGAAACCACATATCTGATAAGGATTTAATATCCAGAATATATAAAGAAATCCTATAACGCAACAATAAAATACAAACAATCCAATTAAAAAATGGACAATTGACTTGAATATCTCCAAAAAGATATACAAATAGCTGGGAAAAAACACATGAAAAGATGCCCAATATCACTAGCTTTTATGGAAATGCAAATCAAAACCACAGTGAGATATCTTTTCACACCCACTAGAACGGCTACTACTAAAAGAGAGAGAGAGAGAATTTCAAGTGTTGAAGAGGATGTGGAGAAAGAGAACAGTCATTCACAGATGATGGGAATGTAAAATGCTGCAGCTGCTGTGGAAGACAGTTTGGCAGTTCCTCAGAAAGCTAATTATAGAATTAGCATATGAATTGGCAATCCTTCTACTAGGTATATACCCAAAAGAATTAAAAGCAGGGACTCGAACAGATATTTGCACACCAGTGTTCATAACGGCATTATTTACAATTGCCAAAAGATGGAAGCAACCCAATTAACCATCAACCAATGAACTGATAAACAAAATGAGGTATATACTTATGATAGAATATTATTCAGACATAAAAAGGAATTAAGTCCTGATGCATATGACAACATGGATGAACCCTGAACACATTACGTTGTGTCAAATAAGCCAGATACAAAAAAAAAAAACAAATATTGTATGATCTCACTGCTATGAAATAATTAGAATAAGCAAAGTCATAGAGTTAGAATCTAGAATATAGGTTACCAGGGGTTGGGTTGGGGGTAAAGAATGGGGAGTTAACGCTTAATTTGGACAGAAATTCTATTTAGGTTGATTGCAAGGTTTTGGAATTGGATGGTGGTAATGGCAGCACATTATTGTAAGTGTAATTAACAGCACTGATAAAAGGAAATTTTAGGTCATATATATGTTACTAGAATGAAAATTACAAGATAAAATATAGGACTGTATAACAGTGAATCCTATTGTAAACAATGGACTATAATTAATATAGTACAAGTAAAAAAGTGACCTTTCCTGAATTATAATAAATGTGCCCACTAATACAAGGTGCTAATAATAGGGTGGTTTATAAGGGGAAATACACCTAATGGATACTATGGACTATAGCTAATATTACAACATTAATATTCTTTCATTAATTGTAACAAAGGTACCACAAGAATACAAAGTGTCAATTATAGAGGGGTATATGGGAATGCTGTATTTTTACATGATTTTTCTGTAAACCTATAACTTCTCAAATTTAAAAAAAATTAAATGAATACTCACACATATGGCATTAAAATTAATAATTACTCTTTTTCAAAAGGGAGTGAAAAACAAGTCAGAGCCAGGGAGAAGATATTCATAACACAAAAAACTAACAAAGGGTTCATGTCCAAAATATACAAAGGGCTCCTATAAATCAGTAAGTAAAAGATAAAAAGCCACATGTAAAATTGGAAAAAGATACATGGAAAAATGCTTAACATCATTAGTCATCAATGCAGAATGAAAACCACAATGAGAAACCACTACACATCCATCAGAATGGCTAAAATTAAAAAGGCAGCTAACATATAATATTGGTAAGAACCATAACTTTCCTTCATTGGTGGTAAGAAAAGAAAATGGTAAACCTACTCTATGACCTAGCAATTCCACTTCTAGTGGATGCCCAAGAGAAATGAAAACATATGCCCACAAAAGACTTGGACAAGAATGTGCAAAACAAGAAATAGCCTAGGTATCTATCAATAGAAGAATGGATAAACAAGCATATTCACATAATGAAATACCACCCATCACTAAGGAAAATCAGACTAGTGATATACTCAAAAATATGAATGATCTCAAACATACTATGCTGAGTAAAAGAAGCCTTACACAAAAAAGAACATAGTTGATTTATAGGAAGTTTTAGAAGAGGCAAAACTAATGTGTAGTAGAAAAATTCACTCTGCTTTTGGGGATTTAAGAGTGAGGACTGACTGGGAAAAGGAACAAGGGAACTCATGCATTTCATTGTATGTAAATTTTACATCAAAAGAAGAAACTGTAAACATATATTGAATTCTAGCTAATGACATATATGCTTACATATTTAGAGGAAAGTGACTGATATTTGCAAATTATTTTGAAATGCATCAAAAAAGTAAGATGGATTGATGGATATAAAAGTGATAAGACAAGTATGGTTAAATGTTAATAACAGAATCTAGGTGGTAGGTATAAGGGTATTCAATAAAAATTATTTCAGTTTTGTTTTGTTTGAAAATTTTCATAATAAAAGGTCAGGGAGAAGAAAGACCAACAATACTAAGTGTGATGCAAATTTAAGCAAGAACTATCAAATGCTGCTGGTAGAAAATGTAATTAGTACAACCACTTTGGAAATCTTTTAGGCATTATCTACCAAAGTTGAATGTAATGATATCTTATGATCCAGCAGTTCTCCTCTGAGGTATATATCTAACAGAAATGAGTTGTACATAGGCATCAAGAGTTAACGTCCATAAGAGACACACAACATGCCCAGCAGTCCCAGGAATCTGTCTCTTACTTCAAAACTGTTTGGATGGAACAGACCCAAGGACCGTCTTCAGCCTCCAACCACCCTCCAGCCTCCTCTCCAGAACCATCTTCTCAGCCATGCCCTGCTTCTATGACCAGCTAACACATTTTTTGTGGTTAGCTTCTCATTGTGACCAACTATGAGCTCCCAGATCCCTAAGAATTATTCCACAGAAATAGAGGCCTCATCAACAGCCTGGTCAATCTGTATCTGTAGGCCTCCTACATCTACCTCTGTCTGGGCTTCTATTTCAACCACAACTGATGTGGTCTTCGAGTGCATGGACCACTTCTTCCATAAATTAGCAAAGGAGAAGTACGAGAGCACCAAGCATCTCTTGAAGATGCAAAATTAGCACCATGGCTATCTTCCAGGATGTGCAGAAGCCATCTGAAGATGAGTGGGGTAAAACCTGGATGCCATGGAAGCCACATGGCCCTGGAGAATAACCTGAACCAGGCCCTTTTGGATCTGCATGCCCTGCCAGCACACTTGTTCTGCCAACACAGACCCTCATCTCTGTGACCTGGAGAGCCATTTTCTAGATGAGGGCATGAAACTCATAAAGAAGGTAGGCAATCACCTGACCAACCTCTGCAAGCTGGCCATCCCACAGGCTGGGCTGCACAAATATCTCCTTCAAAGGTTCACCCTTTAGGGGATAAGCTCACCCTTAAGCACAACAAGGAATCTCCGGAGCCCAGAGGTCTTTGCAGGGGAGGATTCCTGAGACCCTCCCTCCAGCTAGGATGTATCTTTTTAACCAACAAATTGCCATCCTTTAACAAGCCATGAATCAAGTGCAAACAACAAAGATTTTTGCAGCAAAAAGAAAAAAAGAATACCCTTAACAGTGTTATTCATAATAGCCAAAATTTGCTGGAAATCCAAATGTCTATTAATAGTAAAATGGATAAATTGTAGTATATAATCATACAATGGAATATTATACAATAGTAAAAATGAATAAACTACAGCAATACACAACATGGGCAAATTCCCTAACATGATATCAAGTAAAAGAAGCCAAACTCAAAAGAATATATATATATATAATTCAAAAATAGAAAAAACTATAGTGAATATGGATAAATATTTGGGTGGTAAAGATATAAAGAAAAGTAAGGGAATAATTACCATAAAAATAAGGTTATGCATAGGGAAAGGAAAGACATTGGGAAGGGGCATTCAGAGGTCTGGGCAATGCTAGCAATGTCCTATTTCTTTACCTGGATGCATAATAAGGTTTTACTCTTTTAATAACCAATTAAGCTGTATATTTATGTTATGCACTTTTCTGCATGTGTATTTTATGTCACAATTTTTTTAAGTTTAATAATAATAAAGTACAAATATGTTGGTCAGGATATCAGGAAATGGGATCCCTCGTGCATTGCTGGTAGGATTGCAGAGCAATGCAGGCATTCTGAAGTGCTCAGTATTGCCAATGAAATTCAGTAGCACACTGTCTGTTACCAGCAATCCCACTTCTGGATATATACCCCAGAGGAATTCATCCAAGGTACAAGGCTGTTTTTTGCAAGATTTTTTTTGTTTGTTTTGGGATTTTGTTGTTGTTTTGTCAGTGAATAGTTGGAGGCAACCTAGACATTTATTAGAATAGGAACTGGTAAGTAAACTCTGATGGTTGTATACTAAGTAAAGTTAGGAGCAGTCAGGAGCAATGAACTAAAATGAGCATAGAGTTACATGAACTGATGTTTTTTAATATTGTTGAATGGCAAAAAAGTAATAAAATGAGATTTATAATACAATGCCTTTATAAATGTAAAATGCATACATAAGATTTACTTTTCAAAAAAACAAATTTAGCACAGTACATACATATACACCTACCTACATTCATATATACATATATTAAATATGTTAAAGTAGGGGAAGCCTATGGTAGGGAGAGAAATGGGAGTAGTGCTCAAGGAAAGAGGATTGAAAACAGTAAAGTAAATTAAGAGAAAGTCTTGAATGAGTGATGACAGTAGTATGCTATAAACAAAAGAATATAATTAAGAATATAATTAATTTGCCTGGGGCCACTCCATCTTCCCCTTCTGCACCAAACTTCATGCCTGTGAATACTCAAGAACCTAGAGAGAAGACTGCAGTACCCCTACAAAGGGTGGTTATTATTATTGATGTTTCTTATAAACACTTAGAATGTCAAAAGTAATGTCAGACTCTAAGGAACAAGGCTTTCTTCCTTGGAAAGCTATTGCATTATGTCTGTATTGTGCACAAATACCTCCGTGTAGGCCCAGCTTAGAGGCAGGGATGACTACCCAGAGGGCTAATAACAAATATTTCATTTTCTGCCATCTTTCACCAGTTAAACAGTCCAGTAAATACAGAAAGTCTAATCCATTTTTCCCCCATGTCCCAATAATGTCCTTACGGGTCTTTTTTTCCTCCTTATTAGTTCCAATCCCAGATCCTGGATTATACTGAATTGTCACCATATCTTCAGTCACTTTTTTAAAAAAATTGTGGGAACATAAACTTTTCCATCTCAACCACTGCCAAGCATACCAGTCAGTGGGATTAATCACATTTGCAATACTACTATACTAGTTGTACTACCATCCATGACCAGAACTTCCCATCACCCCAAACAGAAAACCTACATGCATTACATATTAACTCCCCATTCCCCCTACTCACCCTGTCCCTAGTAAACTATGCTATACTTTCTGAGTCTATGAATTTGCATATTCTAGTGATTTCATATGTGAGATAAAACAATATTTGTCCTTTTCTGCCTGTTTTATTTCACTCAACATATCTTCAAGGTTCATCCATGTTGTAGCATGTATAAGAACTTCATTCCTTTTTTTTTATTATTATTTTTATTTATTTATCCCCCCCTTGCCGCTGTGTTGCTGTGTCCATTCGCTGCGTGTCTTCTCTGTGTCTGCTTATCTCCCCCTTGCTGTGAGGTCTTGCCGCATCAGCCCACGGCGCCACGAGCCGGCCTGCCCTCACAAGGAGGCCCCGGGAAGCGAACCCGGGGCCTCTCATATGGTAAACGGGTGCTCTATCCATTGAACCATACCCGCTTCCTGCTGTGAGGTTGCTGCATCAGCCCACCGCACCACTCAGGCCGGCATGCCCTCACAAGGAGGCCTCGGGAAGCGAACCCGGGCCTCCCATATGGTAAACGGGGGCTCTATCCATTGAGCCACACCCGCTTCCCAACTTCATTCCTTTTTACAGCTGAATAATATTCCATGGTATGGATATACCACATTTTGTTTATTCATTCATCCACTGATGGAAACTTGGGTTGCTTCCACCTTTTGTCTATTGTGAATAATAGAACACTGGTGTACAGATACCTATCCAAGTACTTGCTATCAATTCTGGGAGTATACAATCAGAAAAGCAATAGCCAGGTCATACAGTAGTTCTATATTTAACTTTTGAGAAGCCACCAAACTGTTTTCCATTGTGGCTGCACTATTTTAATTTCCCACCAGCAATGTACTAAGGTTCCTATTTTTCTGCACCCTCATTAGTACTTTTTAAAAAAAATAATACCATTGTGGTGAATATGAGGTGATTCCCCATTGTGGTTTTGATATGCATTTCCCTGATGACTAATGATGCTGAGCATCTTTCCATGTGCTTATTGGTCTTTTGTATATATCTGCTTTGAAGAAATGTCTATTCAAGTCATTTGCCCATTTTTTAATTGGGGTGTACTTTTGTTGTTTAGTTGTAGGACTTCTTTCTATATTCTGGATATTATACCCTTATCAAATATACGGTTTCCAAATATTTCCCCCTTTCCATTGATTGTCTTTTCATTTCCTTTAAAATGTCCTTTTTTCCAGCTTAATTAATTGACATTATTTTTCTTGTATAAAACTCTATGTTTGGAGGTTCCAGGAAGATGGTGTCAAAGTAGGCAGGTATGGCTCAACTCTCTCACAAAAACAATGGAGAAAGGGGCAAAAGCTGTCTGAGGGACCTGCTTTGGGGGTCAGTAGACAAGGGCAGTGTGATGCAACTCCCAGGAGGATGAGGTACAGAGAGGAAGAACCCTAAATAACAAACATGAGTTACCAAACCCTGGCGGCAGCAGGGAAGGGCTCCCATCCCCCACGCTCAAGACATTAAGCCTATATAAAACCCCTGGCTCATTGCAGACAACTGAGGTGGGAACAGACATCTTCCTCCCTGTCAGCTGTTACAAGAAAAGAGGGAGAATAAGTTGGAGGGCTTCTCTTCAGTGAATTCAGTCAACAGAGCCCACTTTGAATCTCAGCTCTGGCAAAGCTGAGATGAAGGAAAGACCTCTGTGGAAAGGTTTGCCAACAAGCGCCATCTGCTGGCTGTTCAGGAAACTGCACAGAGAATAACTGCTATTAGGTCTCTCTTAAGTCCCCTGGGAGAAAATCTGCATCCCATTAGTGAGTCCCTGACCTAATTTTGATAACTTAAACTGTGCAGTTTGAAAGACGTAGAATAAGTTGAGCTGAAAATCAAAGAAGAGCTGTGGAAAAAAACACTAGACAAGAAAGAGAAAGTGACCATCAGGTAAATTCAGCAACATATTCAAATTCCTTAGAAATCAGCAAAAAATTACAAGCCATACAAAGAAACAGGAAGAGATGGCCCAGCCAAGGGAACAAACCAAAAATCCTAAAGAGATATAAGACTTAAGACAACTAATCAATAAAAAGAGAAAAGCAAAGCATCACATACAACAAGAGAACCTCAATAATGCTAAGTGCCAACCTCACTTCAGAAACCATTGAGGTGAGAAGAAAGTAATATGATGTATTTAAGGTACTGAAAGAGAAAAACTGCCAGCCAAGAATTCTGTATCCAGCAAAACTGTCCTTCAAAAGTGGGGTGAGTTTAAAGTCTTCACAAACAAACAAAAACTGAGAGAGTATGTTACCAAAAGACCAGAATTACAAGAGATGCTAAAGGAAGTGCTGCAGCCTGAAAGGAAAATACAAGGGAGAGAGACTTGAAGAAGAGTGTAAAAATGAAGAATAGGAAGGGTAAATTAAAGGATAAAAGGACAGACAATAGTAAGATATGACAATGGAAAACCAAAAGGCAAAATGAATGAAGTAGATAATGTATTTACATTAATAACTCTGAATGTTAATGGCTTGAACTCCCCAATCAAAAGATACAGAAGGACAGAATTCATTAAAAAATATGAGTCATTTATATGCTGTCTACAAGAGACTCACCTCAGATGTAAGGACACAACCCGGTTGAAAATGAAAGGTTGGAAAAAGATATTCCATGCAAACAGTAACCAAAAAAACCTGGAGTAGTGATCCTAATATCAGACAAAATGCATTTTAAATACAAAACTGTTACAAGGGATGAAGTAAGTCATTATATATTAATAAAAGTGGCAATTCACCAGGGAGAAATAACTATACTAAATATTTATGCACCTAACCTGGGTGCCCCAAGATACATGATCACACATTGGCAAAACTGAAGGGAGAAATAGATGTCTCTACAATAATAGTTGGAGACTTTAATATACCACTCTCAGTATTGGATAGAACATCTGGACAAAGGGTAAATAAAGAAACATAGAGCTTGAATAGTACAATAAATGAACAAGACCTAACAGACATTTATAGAGCATTGTACCCCAAGACAGCAGGATATACAATCTTTTCAAGTACTCATGGAATCTTCTCTGGATAGACCATATGTTGGATCACAAGACAGGACTCAATAAATTTTAAAAGATTGAAATTATACAAAACACTTTCTTTAATCAAAATTGAATGAAGCTGGAAATTAATGATGGATGGAAAGAGGGAAAATTCATAAATATATGGAGATTATTTGACCCACTCAAACAATCAGTGGGTCAAAGAAGAAATTGCAAGAGAAATCAGTAAGTGTCTTAAGATGAATGAAAATGGGAATACAACGTATCAAAACCTATGGGACACCAGAAAGGGAGTGTTGAAAAATTTATAGGCCTCATTGCTTACATTAAAAAAGAAGAAAGAGCTAAAATGGAAGATCTAAGTGCACACCTGGAGGAACTAGAAAAAGAACAGCAAACTAATCCCAAACCAAGCTGAAGGGAAAAAATAGTAAATATCAGAGGAGAAATAAATGAAATTGAGAACAATAAAACAATATAGAGAATCAACAAAACTAAAAGTTGGTTCTTTGAGATGATCAACAAAATCGACAAACACTTTGCTACGCTGACAAAGAAAAAAAGAGAGAAGATGCAAATAAATAAAATCAGAAATGAGAGGGGGGACATTACCAGTGACCCTGCAAAAATAAGCAAGATCATAAGAGGATACTATGAACAACTGTACACCAAAAAACTTAACAATGTAGCCGAGATGAACAAATTCCTACAAACACATGAACCACCTACACTGACCCTGGAAGAAATAGAAGACCTCAACAAACCAATCACAAGTGAAGAAATTGAAACAGTCACCAAAAACTTCCCAAAAACAAATGAAAAAAGAAAAAAAAAAAAAAGAAGAAGAAGAAAAAACCTCCCAAAGATAAAAAGCCCAGGACACAGGACAGGTAAATTCTACCAATCATGTAAAGATGATCTAATACCAATCTTGCTCATTAGTTTCCAAATTTTGAACAGGAAAGAATGCAACCAAACTCATGAAACCAACATCAGCCTAATACCAAAACCAGATAAAGATACCACGAAAAAAAGAAAATTACAGACCAATATGTCTAATAGATATAGATGAAAAGTCCTCAACAAAATACTTGCAAACCAAATCCAAAGGCACATTAAAATAATTATACACCCCGATCAAGTTGATTTTATCCCTGGATCTAAGGGTGTTACAACACAAGAAAATCAATTAGTGTAATAAACCACATTAATAAACTGAAGAATAAAAATCATATCATCCTCTTTATTGATGCAGAAAAGGTTATTTGACAAAATACAGCATCCTTTCTTCATAAAAACAATTCCAAAAGATAGGAATAGAAGGAAGCTTTCTAAATATGATAAAGTGCATATATGAAAAACCTATAGCTAGCATTGTACTCAATGATGAAAGACTGAAAGCTTTCCCACTCATATCAGGAACAAGACAAGAATGCCCACTGTCACCACTGTTACTCAATATTGTGCTAGCAGTTCTAGCTAAAGCAATTAGGCTAAAGAAATAAAAGGCACCCAAATAGGAAAGGAAGAAGTAAAACTTTCTGATGATATGATCTTTTATCTAGAAAATCCTGAAAAATCGACAACAAAGTTACTAGAATTAATAGATGAGTTCAGCAAAGTGTTGGGATACAAAATTAACATGCAAAAATCAATAGTGTTTCTAACACTACTGATGAGCAATATGAAGAGGAAATCAGAAAAAAAAATCATTTTATAATAGCGACTAAATGAATCAAATATTTAGGAATAAACCTAACCAAGGACATAAAGGACCTGTATTCAGAAAACTACAAAACATCGCTAAAAGAAACTGAAGAGGACTTAAATAAACGGAAGGACATTCTGTGTTCATGGACTGAAGACTAAATAATGTTAAGATGTCAATTCTACACAAACTGATCTACGGATTCAACTCAATCCCAATAAAATCCCAACAGCATTTTTTGCATAAATGGAAAAGCCAATTATCAAATTTATTTGATAATTTATTTTGAATAGCCAAATATGCCTTAAAAAAGAAGAATGAAGTTGGAGGACTCTCACTTCCTGACTTTAAAGCATATTACCTAGCTACAGTGGAAAAAAACAAACAAACAGCATGGTACTGGCATAAAGATAGACAGATTGACCAATGGAACCAAATCAAGAACTCAGAAATAGACCCTCACATCAGTGGTCAATGATTTTCTTTATTTATTTTTATTTTTTATTATTTTTTTGTTTTGGTCAGTGATTTTTGACAAAGCTATCAAGCCCTCCCAGCCGGGCCAGAACAGTCTAAGAAATGGTGCTGGGCGAACTAGATATCTATATCAAAAAGAAAGAAAGAGGACCCCTATCTCACACCTTATACAAAAATTAACTCAAAATGGATCAAGGACTAATATAAAAGCTACAACCATAAAACTCCTAGAAGAAAATGTAGGAAAACATCTTCAAGATCTGTGGTAGGAGGTTGTTTCTTAAACCCTACACCCAAAGCACAAGCAATAAAAGAAAAAAAGAATGGATAAATGGGACCTCCTCAAAATTAAAATTTAAAACGTTAAAAACGTAAACTGAAGGACAAAATGGATGAAGTAATTAATGCCTTTACAGTAACAACACTGAATGTTAATGGATTGAACTCCCCAATCAAAAGACATAGACTGATAGAATGGATAAAAAAATATGAGCCATTTATATGTTGTCTACAAGAGACCCACCTCAGACATAAGAACACAACCAGGTTAAAAGTGAAAGGTTGGAAATAGTAACCAAAAACAAGCTGGAGTAGACCAGATAAATGTAAAATAACAGTATTATAGTATATGAACAATAATTACTCAGTGCAAATAGCAAATTGTTCCTGTGACCAGTATTCTGTAAGTTTCTTCATACAAAATAAACACTTTTAATTGAGGAGCACTGGAGAAGAGACATTTTTTTGGATACTTCATTTTTCTTTAATCCTTTCTTATGCATACTCATTAATTAAAATACTCCATCTGGATCAATAATGATTTAGCCTGACTACTGTTGAAAAAGATTTTGAGTTTTTCCTGCCTCAAAAAATTATGAGTTGGCATATTGTTAACTGCTGTAATTCATTCCAATAAGATGTGAAGAATTCACAAATAGGAATTTGCTCATTCAGAAAGAATTATGGCCTAAATGGAAATTAAATAACTAAACCAATAATTTATTTCATTCTTAGAGATTATTTTATGTCCAATAGTTAGAGCTGTATTATAAAAATTAGAAGTATGTTATTATTAATTTCTATTATATTAGAATTATTATTTACATTTGTAAATGTTTATTGCTATACTATTTCTTATAATTGATTATATTAACTCTAACTTGGCCTTGCACTCTCTTTTAAAATTTGTAATTTCTTTCAATATATTTTTTCTATTTATTTTACAATTTTACAATATAGGTCTCTTTAACAGCTAAAAAAAAAAGCCATTGATTATACACTTTGGAGAGATTATATAGTATGTGAATATATCTCAATAAAACTGCTTAATAAGAAAATAAATAATTGTGTAAGAAAAGCCAGAAATAGCCACTATGTACAACAGAGGAAACAGAGATTGAGAAGGGAGGAATTTCCTTGTTTGTTTTTTATTATTATTGAAATAATGAAAATGCTTTAACAATGATTGAAGTGATGAACGCACAACTATGTGATTATACCAAATACCACTGATTGTACACTTCGGATAAATTGTATGCTTTATTAATACATATCAATAAAATTGATTTGTTTTTAAAAAAATAGGGTGGGTTGGGGAAAAAATACACCAAATGTAAGATATGGACTTAGTTGGTAGTAATATTTTGATGATCTCTTGCATAGTTTGTAAAAAATATATCACAACAATGCGAGATGTTGGTGGAGAGGTGATGTATGGCACCCCTGTATAATGTTATGTGTTTATTTTGTAAGTTCACAACTATACACTTATTGTTTGTGTATATTCATGTATGAATGATATACCTCAATAAAAATATATATATATATATGAAAACATAACACAAAGGACAAATACTGTATAAATGCACTATTATGAACTAAATATATTGTGTAAACTCATGGAATTAATCATTAAAATATAGGTCACCAGAAAATAGAATGAGGGTAAAGAATGGAAAGCTGAGGGTTACTCTGTGCAGAAGTGGCAAAAAGGATGTTTGTACATCTTTGGAAATGAATAGAAATGGTGAAAGTACATAATAGTGTTTGTAACTAGCAGAGTTATTATATGGGTATGACAGTTGAAAGGGAAAGTCTAAGGTCATGTATATTACTAGAAGGAAAGCTAAAAAAAATGTAACATGGGACTGTATAACATAGTGAAGCCTCATGTGAAATATAAATATGGGTGATATTGCATATATATAAGATCGTTTTTACAAAATATAAACTAGAGTGATGAAAACAGGATAGCAGCTGTGTATGGCAAGGGAACCAAAAAGAGATTGAGAGGTGATGTGTTTTTGTCTGTTTTTTGTTTTTTATTATTATTACTGGAATAATGAAAAATGTTCTAATAATGATTGAAGTGATGAATGCACAACTATGTGATTATACCAAATACCATTGATTGTGCACTTTGGATGGATTTATGGTTTACTATCAATAAAATTGATTTGTTAAAAAAAAAAAATGTTGGGCCCACGGCGGGAGCCTGGGCCTTTCTTTTGTTGCTTTCAGTATAAAGTTTAAGAATCCATTGCCTAATATAAGGTCCCAAAGATATTTCCTTATGATTTCTTACAAGAGTTTTATAGTTTTCACTCTTAAATTCATCTATTTTGAGTTAATTTTTATACATGGTGTAAGGTAGGGGTTCACTTTCATTCTTTTGCATGTGGATATCCAGTTTTCCCACACTATTTGTTAAAGACACTATTCTTTCCCCCATTGAGTGGACTTGACATCCTTGTCAGAAATCAATTGGCCATTGATGTGCAGGTTTATTTCTGCACTCTAAATTCTATTCCTTTGGTCTATATGTCTGTCATTGTGCTAGTACCATATTGTTTTTGATTAGTGTACCTTCATAATAAGTTTTCAAATCAGGAAGTGTGAATCCTCCAATTTATTCTTCTTTTTCAAATGGTTTTGGCTATTCAGTGTCTGTTGCCCTTCTATATGAATTTGATGATTAGCTTTTCCATTTCTGTGAAAAAGGCTGTTGGAATTTTGATTTCATTAAATCTGTAAATCAGTTAGATAGTATTGACATCTTATAAGTCTTCCAATTCATGGGCATGGAATATCTTTCCATTTAATTAGGTCTTTAATTTCTTTCAGTAATGCTTTGTAGTTTTCTGCATACAAGTCCTTTACATCCTTGGTTAAATTTATTCCTAGATATTTTGTTCTTTTATTTGCTACTGTAAATGGAATTTTCTTGATTTCATTTTCAGATTATTCATTGCTGTACTACAAAAACACCACTGATTTTTGTGAATTGATCCTGTACCCTACCACTTTGCTATATTCATTTGTTGGCTCTAATAACTTTCTTGTGGATTCTTCGGGATTTTCTATATATGGAATCATGTTATCTGCAAATAGGAATAGTTTTACTTCTTCCTTTCCAATTTGGATATCTTTTGTTCCTTTTTTGTACCTAATTTCTCAGGGTAGCACTTGTAATACAATGTTGCACAGCAGTGGTGACAGTGGGCATCTTTGTCTTATTCCTGATCTTAGAGAGAAAGCTTTCAGTCTTTCACCACTGAGTATGATATTAGCTATGGGTTGTTCATATATACCCTTTATCTTGTTGAGGAAGTTCCTTTTATTCCTATTTTTCTGAGTGTTTTTATCAAGAAAGGGTGCTGGATTTTGTCAAATACCTTTTCTGCATCAATTGAGAAGATTGTGGCTTATTTTTTCATTCTATTAATGTACTGTATTAATTAATTTTCTTACCTAGAAGCATCCTTGCATTCCGGTATAAACCTCAAGAATCGTTTTGATGTGTAGTTGGATTTGGTTTGCTAATATTTTGCTAAGGATTTTTGCATCTACATTCTTAAGGGAATTTCGTCTGTAATTTTCTTTTTTTATGAAAAAATAACTCTAATTTATTCTGATATGAGGGTGTTGCTGGCCTCACAGAACAAATTAGGAAGTCTTCCCTCCTCTTCAATTTTTGTAAGTGTTTGATAAGGACTGGTGTTAACTCTTGTTTGAATATTTGGTAACATTCGCCAGTGAAGCCATCTGGTCCTGGCCTTTTCTTTGTTAGGATGTTTTTGATTACTGATTCAATCTCTTTACTTTTTATTGGTCTACTAAGGTCTTCTATTTCTTCTTAAGTCAGGTAGTTTGTGTGTTTCTCGGAACTTGTCCATTTCAGCTAGATTGTCTAATTTGTTGGCATACAATTGTTCATAATATTCTCTTTTAATCCTATTTATTTCTGTAAGGTCAGTACTAACCACCACCACCACCACCCCTCGTTTCTGATTTTTATTTGTATCCTTTCTCTTTTTTGTCAGTCTAGCTAAAGATTTGTCAATTTTATTGATCTTTTCTAATACCAACTTTTGTTTTTGTTGAATCTATTGGTTTTTTTGTATTCTCTGTTTCATTTATCTCTGCACTAATTATTATTTCTTCCTTCTACTCACTTTGAGTTTGATTAGCTCTTCTTTTTCTAGTTCTTACAGTTGTGAGGTTAGGTTATCGATTTGAGATCTTCTTTTTAAATGTAAGTATTTAAAGCTGTAATTTTTCCTCTAAGCACTGCCTATGCATCTCACAAGGGAATGATATGTTGTGCTCTTGTTTCATTTATCTCAAGATATTTATTAATTTCCCTTGTGATTTCTTCTTTGACCTATTAGTTGTTCAAGAGTATATTGTTAATTGCCACCTATTTGTGAATTTTTCAGTTGTCCCTCAGTTATTGATTGCTAGCTTCATTCCATTGTGGTCAGAAAATACATTTTAATGATTTCAACTTTTTAAAATTTACTGAGACTTGTTTTGTGACCTAACATATGGTCTATCCTAGAGAATGTTCCATGTGCACTTGAGAGGATTGTATACTCTGCTGTCTTCCCAAAGATTTACTATTACAAGGAACCTGAGTCATCCAACTCTGAGTCAGAGACAGTTAAAGATAATTGGTCTAATCAATTCCCAATCTTTTGAATATACAGTCATACCTTGGCACTTTGAAACTTATCAAATTTGGTACATGACACATTTTGACGCAAAAATTTTGTCCCAGTACTCGTTGTTTGTTTGGTACTTGATGCTCAAGCTAGAAGTTATCGGTGTAGGTTGCCTCGTGACTCGCTACCCTTTCCAGCCAAAACAAAGGGTTACGCATTAGTCACACAGCAGCTCTTGCCCTGTGCACATCTCATTGCAGCCTTATCTTAGCTTCTGCGGTCATTTTCTGTATTTTTAAAAAAGATTTATTTATTATTTATTTATTCCCCCCCTTGCCACTTGCGCTCGCTGTGTCCATTCACTGTGCGTTCTTCTGTGTCTGCTTGTTTCCCTTTGTTGAATCATCTTGTTGCACCATCCGTGGGCGTGGGCCATCAGCTTTCCGTGGACGGGGGCCAGCTTGCCTTCAGCAGGAGGCCCTGAAAATTGAACCCAGGGCCTCCCATATGGTAGACGAGAGCCAATCGATTGAGCCACATCCGCTTCCCATTTTAGGTATTTTTGCATTCTTTTTCCTTATCATGGGTCCTAAGAAAATGAGCAGTGATAGTACTGAGCAGAAAAGAAAATTACTTTGCATCACCATTGAGGAAAAAAAAAGGTAAATATGAAAGCAGTATTCACATTACTGGTCTTGCTAAGGAATAGGGTATGCCTAGAACAACGGTCTCCACCATCATTAAGAATAAAGAAGTGATTTTAAAAAAGGCTGATGTTGTGAAAGGAGTTAAAGTAATAACAAAGCAGTGTTCCCAAACACTCAAGGAAGTTGAAAAGCTGTTATTAATTTGGGTAAACGAAAAGCAATTAGCTGATGAGAATGTATGAGAAGCCACGATATGTGAAAAAGCTAAAGTGTTGCAAGTCGATCTTTTGAAACACAAACCAGAACCGAGTGATGAGAGTGTTGACGTTTTTAAGGCTAGCCATGGCTGGTTTGATAATTTTAAAAAGAGGACCGACATCCAGTGTCATGAGGCATGGCGAGGCAGCAAGTGCTAATAAAAAGGCTGTTGCTGAATTCATCAGTGAATTTCAAGACTACATAGAGGCTGAGGGTTTTATTCCCCGCCAAGTTTTTAACTGTGATGAGACTGGAGTTTTTTGGAAAAAATGTAAAGGAGAGCCTACATCACAAAAGAGGAGAAGGCATTACCATGCAACAAACCAATGAAGGACAGGCTCACTCGTCTGTGTGGGAATGCTAGTGGGGACTTAAAACTCAAGTCTCTATGCATCTATCATAGCAAAAACCCATGAGTTTTCAAGAAGCATAATGTCATAAAAAGCAAACCCCATGTGATGTGGAGGGCAAACAGCAAAGCTTGGGTCATGAGGCAAATTTTCACCGAGTGGACAAATGAAATGTTTGGTCCCTCAGTGAAAACAACATTTGCTGGCAAAAGATTTGCCTCTGAAAGCTCTCCTAATTTTGTACAATGTGCCTGCCCACCCTCCAGGCTTGGAGGATGACTTACTGGAGGAGTTCAGCTTCATTACTGTTAAGGGTCCTGTCCCCCAACACTACTCCTCTCATCCAGTCCATGGACCAGCAGGTCATTTCAAACTTCAAAAAGCTGTACACCAAGGCGCTTTTCCAGGGGTGCTTTGAGATCACCTCTGACACCCAGCTGACCCTCACAGAATTCTGGAAGGAGCATTTCAATATCCTGCAGTGCCTTAACCTTATTGGTAAGGCCTGGTACAAAGTCTCTTATAGGACAATGAATTCAGCATGGAAGAATTTGTGGCCAGAAGCTGTGGCTCAGAGAGACTTCAAAGGGTTTGAGGCTGACCCAAATCCTGCAGGTACAGAGGGCACAGTTGCACAGGATATTGTATCTTGGGGCCAATTCATGGGTCTAGAGGTTGATGCTGCTGATGTTGAGGAGTTAGTGAAGGAACATTGTGAAGAGCTCAGCACTGAGGAGCTGCAGGAACTACAGAAGGAGCAGCAACAAGAGGTGGCTGAAGAGATTTCTTCAGGTGAGGAGGAGATAAGGGAGGATGTCCCCAGTTCCTTGACAAAATAAATGTGTGCAAAATGGGCAGAACTTCAAAACTTTGTGGAGAAATACTATGCGGAAAAAGCTCTAACAAGCAGAAATATAAATCTATTGAATGACCAAACAATTTCACACTTTCAAGGAATTCTGAAAAGACAGAAGCAGTCCTCATTGGATAAGTTTTTAGTGAAGGTGACAAAGAATGTGTCAGAGCCGGTGGTGCAAGTTGAAAAAAGGCAGAAAAGAGAAAGAACACCTGAAGTGCAAGTGCCTGATGTTCTATTGGAGGGGGGCTCTCCTTCCAAGCAACACTCCATGTAACCTCTCCTCCTCACCAATCTCCTCCCATTATGCCACGGATTCTTCTCAGTACAGATAAAGTGAAGTTCTTATTTTATTTCATCTAAGTGTTTATTAATTTTTATGTTTATTTCTCATGTAAAGTAATGATATACAACTCTATCTTTTTACATATTGCCTCAATAATGTGCATTGTCTTTGGTTTGGGAACACATTAAATTTATTTACATTATTCCTTATCGGAAAAATTTGTTTGGTACTTGTTGTTTTTGGTATTCATCACACCTCCCAGAATCAATTAATGATGAGTACTGAGGTACCACTGTAGTAAAGAATGCTACAACCTGTTCTATTGGTTTAATTCAACTTTCCTCATTTACTATGCAAGAATGCAAGTTTATACTAACCTATGAAGAAAATTATATCTAGGACTTGCTTAGATTCCAAGGAGTAAGACCTTTTGCAAATCTCCTGATGATTAATCAGTCATTTTATTTCAACATTTACAAAGATCCTACTATGTGATAGGGATACAAATATAATTAAGATATCTTTCTTGGTTTCATTTATTGTGGAATCCTTCTAGGTGCTGGCAATACAAATATAAATAAGATAGCTTCCTTTATTAAAAAAGTATAGAGTTTAATAAAAGAGACAGATGTGTAAACTACCTATAAGTGAAGCAATATGAAATAAGGATTCTAATAGATGTTTAAGAAAAATGCAAAAGTAAAAAGTAATGGAATTTACTTGGAGAGATCAGAGAAGTCTCCATCTCCATGGAAGATGTAGCAATTAAGCTAGAAATAAGGTTTCAAAAACCACAGAAGGGAAGAAAACAGGCATTGTGAACAAAGTCAAAAGGACTTTGTTCTTAAATTCAGAATTATATTTCAAAAAGAAAGGGCACTGGACTTGAAGTCCCAAGACTGAGTTCCTGCTTATCTCTTGTTCTCTATGGAAACTTGTTGATAAAACTGGGGTTAGGATTTACCTACATTCAGGAGTGCTATTCAAAATCTTTGAAACAGGGTAAGGTATGGACATTGATCAATCAAAACTAATGTTGGCTGTAACAATCTGTATGGATATCCTGGTACATGCAAAGTAAATAACAATTGACTTTGCCTACATCTGCTTTTCTTCTTTTCTGTCTAGAAATGTAGGTTGCATGTGAGCAATCACTGTCAACCACTGCTTCCTCAACGCCTTCAGCAAGGCCTAGTAAGATGTGCTCAATAAATATTTGCTATGTAGATGAATGAGTGAATGGAGGATTTTTAAAATGTGACTGGAGTATATAATAGATGGAAATAGGTAGTGGGAGTAAAACTTGAAAGGTTTATGAAGTCAGATGGGAAGCCTTGCATGCCATGTGGGTCTTATAACAAATTTTATGGTATTTATTGAATATCTACTATTTGCTCTGTAACGAAATCAGGATAGTTATATTGGCCGGTCAAGTAATAACTGGAAAACTAGAGAGGTTTTGTTCGCTTACTTTCTCTCAGAAATCTTTTTCTGTATTTCTACACACCATCTATAGACAAAAATTGAAATTACCCTTCTACAAATATCAGTTCATATCCCACCTCCTCCAGGATGTCTTCCTAGACCAAGCTAATCTGCCTCTTTTATGTTCTGTTTTAGAGCAGTGCTTCTCAAACTTTAATGTTCCTACAAATCACCTGAACATTTTGTTAAAATGCAGATTCTGATTTAACAGGTCTGGTGTGGGGTGTGACTTTTCTAACACTCCCACATGATGCCTGTGCTACTGGTCTGTAGACTACACTTTGAATAGCAAGGTTTTAGAAAACAGATATTTTCTATTAGAGAGGCAATATAATACACAGAATTACTTAAGAGCTAGTAAGTAAGAGCTACTTACTGGTGAGAACCCTAGTTCTGCCACATGAGGCCTCAGACGAGTTAATCTCTCTAAGCTTCAATTTTCTGTAAAATTAGGATAATAATAATATGTACTTCAAAGGGTTGCTCTAAAAGGCTTAGCATAGGACCTTGTACACAAAAACAGCTGAAAAATTATACCAATATATTAATAATAATAATATTACAGATAGAAGGATGTGCTCATAAACCCAGTAAGACTACAAGGCAGCTTGAATGTCAAGATGCTAAAGACTCTAAAATAGTACCTGCCCCTCACCCACCCACCTAAAGAAAACTTGATAGTCTAAGATTAATTCTCTCCACCCAGGGGTGGAACCAAGAGAAGTTTCTTTTCCCTCTGTATGAGTAGGCCTTTACACAGAGAACACAACATAAAATGTAAGCAATGTTTAAGACTATCTCATAACCTTCTTCAACCCAATGAGGAGGAAAAAGTAAAGATACTCAGGTAAGAGGAAAATGAAGGATCATAGTATCTCATCACTTCTGGTAGAATTCTCCATACACTGTTAAAGGGAGAGTCAGCTCATGGAATGACTCTTGCTTTGCTAATTCTGCTGACATATCTCAGCAGGTGCAATAGCAGCAGCAGTAAGAACTCTGACTGGTCTTGACACCTCAAATTGCCTTTGGGAAATGGTCACAGAAATCTCAATTTTATACAGGATAGTCTTAGAACTTTTCAAGAATGGCCAAACATTTAGAGGTCATGCTGCCCAGTCCCATAACCCAATAATCCTTTTAAAATATACTGCTAAAAGCCAATCACATTCTTACATTTCAAACCTAGTTTTGTATCTAAAGTCAAACTGCTGCATTACAATTAAGTTGTATCAATCTGTTTCTCATTTAAGGCCTACTGGCTTTCAACTAATGAAGGTGATAGTCTGAGGACTAAAAGGAGAAAAATCTTGTTACAAATTGGTAGATGCAAGGGGAGCCAAAGCACAATAAAATCATGATTAAAAAATTGTGCAAAAATGGAAAAGAAGCTACAACAGTATGTGGCAGTTTGAAATTATTTTATGAATCCCAGAAACAGAAAGATTATGTTGGTAACTAATCCATTCCTGTGGGTGTGAGAACTTTTCAATTGGACTAAGTCAGTGAGGTGTATATAACTCAGGTTAAGTCTCTTGTTGGGTCTGAAAAAAACAGAGACACAGGAAAAGGAAGCTGCCATATTTGATCCTGCAATGTAAGAGAAAGGACTCCAGTTTCACCCACAGCTGAGCTACAAGGAGAGAAGCCCCCAAGAGGCTCAAAAAGCTGAGGACCAAGGAGAGATGAGCTATATGCCTGATGGCTTGTAGCTGAATTTGGGAAGAAAGCAGAGCAGCCAAAACTGATACAGGAGGCTCAGAATGAGATAAGCCCTATGCCTGGTTGCTCATAGCTGTACTGCAGGAACTAGGTTTCATGAGACAGTGAGCCCGTAGGGGAAGGCAGAGACCTCAGCAAAGATGGGCAGCCATCTTGATTTTCAACATGGCCAGACAACAGGTTCAACAGTAGCTGACTTTGGTGAGAAAGCAACCCTGATGGTATCTTGATTTGGATATTTCACGGCCTCAGAACTGTACACTTTTACCACAAATAAATCCTACTTATAAAAGCCAACCCATTTCTGGTACTTCACATCAGCAACCCTTTGGCAAACTAAAACACAGTACAAACATTCCCATTTGGTTAAACAATTGATTTTATGGATATATGTGTAGAGAAGTTTCTTCCTCTCCCAATATCTATGTAGGACAGATACTTTATTTATTCATATACCTTTTGTTAATTTTGAACCAAAGTGTCTATTTTAGTTACAGAAATGATTTCAAGCCATTGTGATTACTAATAAGAATAGCCATAATGTTCATTTTATTTACCTTCATAAGAAAAATTAACTTCCATTTCTAGAAGTATGGTGAACTAGATACCTATTTGACCTCCTATTGAAAACATTAAAATACTGGATAAAGTATTAAAACATCCTTTTTAAGGGCATCGATGAATTGGCAAGATATTAAGGAATATTCAGAAATCAAAAACTAAGTGAATACGGGAACCCAGGGAGGCAAATGGAACAATGAAACCAGCTTTTCACTTGAGGGTATACCTAATTAAATTGACCTTGAACTTAAGATTTTCACAGCCTCCTAGGAGTTTGGAGAGAGGAGAAAATGACCAGGGACTGATCAAATTAGGAAGCATAATAACTGATCCCCCAATAAAAATGGAACCACAAAGCCTTATACCTTCTCTGCAAAGTTGTACTAAAAATAATCCCAATCCCTCTCCCAAACCCCAAATTTCCTTGACTTTACTTAGTACTAAATAAATGGAGAGTACAAAAAAAAAATCCTAGTGGACCACAACGGCCCTCTTATTGTCTACATATTGAATTCACACTTCCTAGGTGGCCTGAAAAGCCTCAAGCCAAACATTTAATTTAAAGCGGTTCCAGACACACAGCTAGAAGCAAATATAAATCCTCCCTGAGTAACTCACTTTCAAGTCACTTCTCAAAGAATCAGCACTATTCTAAGAAATACCAATGCACAGTCATCAAAATTCACAAAACACAACAAGAAAACAAGGCACTCTGAGTAAAAACCAGCAGAAATAAAAAAGAACATAATCAAATCTAGGAAAGCTTTAGATATTGGAATATCAATCACAGAATATAACTACGTTAATATCTAGTGAAATAAGAGGATTAAAATATGAGTAAAAACAAGAGAAAATAAATTATAACTAAATATTTGAAAAGGAACTAACTACATAATAGCTGAAATGTAAAACAGTGAATAAGTTCTATTAGCAGATTAAGCACAGCTTAAGAGAGAATTAGTGAACTGGAAAGTAGATTACAGTAATTTATCCAGAATGCTTCAGAAAGAGACAAAGAGAAAATATGAAAGAAAGGTTGAGAGACATAGAGCATGGAGTGAGAAGATCTGATATACACAATAGAGTGACAGAAGGAAAGGAGAGTATGGGATAAGGCAATATTGAAGAAATAATGTTTGAGAAGTTTTCAGAATTGATGATAGACATCAATTCATAGATTCATGAAGCCCAGTTCCCAAGCAGGGTAAATAAAAAGAAATCCATACCTAGCCATATCATGGAAATGGCACACATATTATAACATTTTTTAAATGACAAAATTTTAGAAATGGAGAACATATTAGCAGTTACCCATGGTAAGGAGGGATGAGGAGAGGGAGGGAAGTGTTGTGGTTCTAAAAGACAACAGGAAGGATTGTTGTGGTGGTGTAACTGTTTAGGATCTTGAATAGTGATGGTGAATACATAAACCTACATGGGTAATAAAAGTGTATAGAACTTAATACACACACACATGAGTACAAGTATAACTGGGGAAATGTGACTAAGAAAAGTGGACTATATCACTATTCTGGTTGTGATATTTTATCATTGGAGGTTGAAAATTTTATCATTGGAGGAAACTGGCCAAAGGGTACAAGGGATCTTTATGTTTTTCTTACAACTATATGTGAATCTACAACTATCTTTTTTTAAAAGATGCTAATTACAATAGTATAAAAATATTAAGTATCTAGAAACATAATTATAGAAAATATAAAATCTTATTGAAAGAGATTAAAGAACTAACTAAATGGAGATATGGATTGGAACCATCTCTCATGGACTGGAACAATTAAGTTCATAAAGATGTAAAGAGTCAAAGTAATTTCAATCAAAAACTAACAAAGCTTCTTTGTGGAAACTGACAAGCTGATTCTAAAATTCTTATGAAAAGAAAAGGACCAAGAATAGTCTAGACACTTCTAAAGAAGAAAAACAAAATGAAGGGACTTGCCTTACCAAGTTTCAGATGTATTATAAAGCTAAAACAGTGGTATTGACACAGAAATGGACAAAATGACCAACAGAATAAGGAGCCCAGAAACAGACTTGATTTTTGGCAGAGATGGCATTGCAACTCAGTGGGGGTGAAAAAAGACTTTAAATAATAGCACTGAGACAATTAAATATCCATGTGAGGAAAAGAATACAACTGGATCTTATTTTGTGGTTGCCTCATGGAGGGCAAGATCAATTACCAAACAAAATTGGTTCAGATGTAAATATTGACTCACACACACCCCAAGAGTGTATGAAGATAAGTTTATGTAATGAGGCTTTCTGTGGAGAGCAGGGCAGGCACCCAAGCCAGTCTTAAATAGCTTTAAGAAGGAAGGGGCAAGTGACTTTAGTTTTACTGTGTTTGGTGGATTCAGGATGAGTCCAAGTGGGCTTGGATTTACATATTTGAGCTTCCCAGTTAACACCAAGGAAGGGATGGCCTGGGCTGTCTTACCAGCTTTGCCCAGATGCCATGCAAGAGGGAAAGGGGCAGGGATGGAGCCAGAAAGCTGTCAGTAAACATAAAATATGGAGTCAGAGCCCTGTTACACATGTAAACAAACAAACAAAAAAAGTCCTTCTGGATTAAAGAGTTAAATATTAAAGGCAAAACTATAAAACTTTTCAAAAACAATACTGGAGAATATCTTTATGATCTCAGGGTAGTGAAAGATTTCCTAAAAATAACATAAAAAGTACTAACTGTAAAGAGTGGTAAATTTGCCTATATTAAAGTTAAGAACTTTTGTTCATCAAAAGTCACCATAAAAAGAGTAAGTAGATAAACCACATACTGGGTGAAGTAAACTGCCAAAAACTTGTACCCAAAAAATATAAAGAACTACTATAAATCAATAAGAAAAAGACACATAATTCAATAGAAATGGATGGAAGATTTGAACAAGCATTTCATAAAAGAGGAAGCACGAGTAGCCAAAAACATAAAAAGATGAAAGATGTTCACAATGGCACTATCTGTAATACAGAAAACTGGAAACAACTCATATATTCACCATCAGTAGAACGAATAAATTGTGGCATAGTCATACAATGGAATACTATACAACAGTGAAAGTTAATGACTTATGGTAGACTCAATACAGTCACAGAATAATTCTCTTTATATAAAGGCAAAAGGATGAAAAATTAATCAATATAGTGTGTAGAAGAAAATATGGTAAAACAATAAGTAAAAGCAAGCAAATGAAGAGCCCAAGTCAGTATAAAAGTTACCTTTAAGTAGGGAGGGAAGGGTTGGGCAGATAGTTCTTTAAAAAAAAGATAGTAACTATATAGGTAATTATCAAAATGCTATTCTTCAGACTTTAATATTTTAAATTAATATTTAACTTAAAAATAAACATTTTAATGGAAAAAAATCAGATCTTGAATTCCCTTTTTGTTTAGAAGAAGAAATTTTCCCACAGTTACATCTTTAGTGGATTACGAATAATTTCTTATCAGTGAGTATAAAACCAAGAAGAAAGGAATAGTAAGAAAATCGAAAATAAAAAATTCTTACATAAATGCTAGGCAACAGCATATAGCCCACCTCTCCCACAAAGGACCTGGGGAAGCAGGGCAGACTTGTGCATTCACCAGAAGAGACTCACTGACCTTTGCTGCCTTCCCCAGAGGATCAGGCCCTACTTATTTTACATCATTAGCCCTCTTTGGGCAGGCTGGGGTTACTTCCAATTTGAAAATGACCTTGGATCACAAACTGAGGTTTTTAATTTGTTTACAGTGCTTACTAATGATCTTTAAGTATGATTAACAAATGCTCTGCTAAAAGAAATAAGTTCACTTCTAGCAAGATGTTCTTTGGCAAAATTCCATTTATACCGTTGCAGTGAGTTTATTCCACAAACTAGTTTTTCTAGCAACATTCTAAACTCAGCATCTAATTTTAGTCCATTGTAAACCAATACACAAGGCACAAACTGCTTAGTAAATTATGAACATGTGGTGACTTTGTTCCTTTCAAAATAATGAACTCTTTGAGAATGGTAAAAGAATTTTTCTGTATTTTCCAAATTATCTATTATACTGGAATAAAAAACTTCATTTTTTAAGTTTAACAAGAAATTATGGATTAAGTTTCCCTAGAAGTCAAATAGATATTGCACTCTTTATAAAAGGGTTTGTGAGAGCTGTTGTTACTCTCTAGGGACAGTCCAAGAATAGATAACAGAGAACATATATTGAATGCTCTGTGTGTAAGACAGTGGTGGACTGGGTAAATGCTTAACCACTAGCTGTGGGGGGCGAAGAGCCCTGATTTGTAATCTTTGTCAATTGCTGTGGTGTAAATATTCCCACCACAGGCAATTTTAAGCTACCATTTTGATGTCACTGAATGTGGAGTTGGGAAGAACTGTGCTGTAGCACAAATCATCTAGTATTTTCACCACAGACACAATAAAAGTAAATAAGCTTAAGAGTACAGATAACAATAAAATGTAGTACAATAATTAGGAAGTGATAAGTTTTGAGCACTTATCAACTTTGTTTTTAATATAATTCATTATATCATTTGCTTTTTAAATTTTTATACATATGTATCATTTGATTTTAAATAATGACTGTGTTTAACAATAGGCTCACAAAATTCCTGAAACTCTTTGCTCCAGCATACCATGCAGTATATGAACATAATTATATATACTTCCACACATTCATGACCCTGTATGCAGAAAGAATTACAAAACTTTCCTATAAGGCAATTGCTTGAACTATATACACAATTCAGAGATGGTCATACTAATGAGTTGTTTTCCAGAAAATAGATATAAGTTTCAGAATTTATCCCTTAGCCCAGCAGAAGAGAGAGCAATAAAACACAATTCTGGGTCCCTAAAGTTCATCTAACAGGCCTAAAAGAATTCCAGTATAATTCCAAATCTGTCTAGTTAGTGTATGGGACATGAGATAGTAATTAAGGGGGGGGGGGGCAGAAAGGAAGCCCAAAGAATCCCTTCCACAATTAATTATGCAAAGCACAAGGACATGAGACACTAAAAATTTAAGAATGATTGAAAGGCTTGCTCAAATTGCTTTAATTCTGATTCATATACCAATCATACAGATTCACATGTTAGGTTGCATTTAAAAAAATTAGAAAGATGCAGAATGGAATAAGATTACCTTAATTTAAATGTAAAAGACATGGTTGTTGAAGTATGAGTTTCTTACACTGTAAGCACTAGCCCATCAGATGTTAACAAAATCTGATATGCAACAGTTTTACATATCCCCTTGTGGGAGAAAGATCAACTTGTGATCTGCTTTATAAATCAGCTACAGTGTTAGAGTTAGGCTACTGTAGCTAAATGGCTTTTAGATATGCTTCCTGTTTTAAGCTACCATATTTACAAATGAAAGCTTTTTCAAACCACGGCTTTTAATATAATTTGCATATTTAGTAATACATTGATTAAAATTAAACACGGATTATTGCAATTTATTTCAGAAACAGATGGGATGCATTAAGTGAAAAGCCAGAGCTTTTAAATAGAACAGACTCACTGGCAGACTACTGATGAATGATGAATACAAAAACTTCGTTAATTGGGAGAGGGGAAAAAACCCTTGTGCCCGTTTCCTTTCAGGTCTCTTCCAACTAGTGATTCCATGAAATTGGTAATAGTTAATTTTAAACGAAAAATGTGTATCAAGGGCATGTATCATTTAATGAGAGCAGGTTTCTCAGAAGAAAAATCCTTCCACAAACTTTGACTCTTCCTCCCCTGCAGGATATGTCCTTAGGTTATCCTAATTAGATATGGACTTGATAGGGTTCACCAGCAGATGGCATTCTTCCATTACATACACTCCTGCTAGACTCGTCATTTTAGTTTCTCAGGAAACCTTACCAGCTAGTGGATATTAACCAGGAATTCACGCAAATATTAGATAGTTGGCTCCATGAATTTGTTTCTGAAATGGTATATTTTCAATATAATCTTGGTCACTGTGAACCTGATTACATTATAGAGTATTTCATTTTTACTCTGCTTTCTGTATCAATTTCTTTGTTTAATATCATTCATAAAAGCTAATTTTGGTAAGAGTAATGTATGTATCTCATGTTAGCCACCGTGTTAGTTATTTCATCAAAGCTAGAAGAACTGAGATTTTACCTCATACCCTCCATAGCAGTGTGATATAATTCAATAATTTTCAGAACACATTAATATGATGGTTAAACTAAGAAAATAATCTTTATAAGTGTTTCATTCTGTAAAGCACAGACATTTTTTCAAGTTAATTTAGCAAAATTAACTTTTAAAAATTCACTTTGTTATCCAAAACTGCTTATTAACCTACACAATTGTCAAAATGCCATAAAAGAAAAACCATGAAGTATAAGATTTATAAATTAATTTAATATATTTTTCCTCCTTGATTTTGTTTGTTAAAAGATAAAAAGGGAATTTGATCCACAATATTTTAAAATGTTTATATTATTCAAAACCTTCACTGAACAGTACAGAGATCGTATTATTATGTGGATTCAAATACATCAACTTCAGCTGAACTGGGATGCTGAAGGTGAACTTGTACTAAAGTCAGACTAAAACCCAATATTTCCTATTTAACATAAATTCTAATTATAAATTCTCAGAATAAGCAAAACTGGTTAGTTTAAAGCACAAACTGTTCATTTCTTAATGGAGCAAATGGCACATTTTCACAAGCAAGTAATCAGACGAAAACTTTTTTTTAAGGCAGTACCAGGTATTGAACCCGGGACCTTGTACATGGGAAGCAGGTGCTCAAACCACTGAGCTATATCCGTTCCCAAAACTATTTTTATTTGAAGCTTCTAATGAGTATGCTTCTTAAAAGTACATATGCATATTTAAAAAAATAAGAAAAATCTCTTCATCACAATCCTGATTACAGTAACATCGTGCTGTGGAGGCTTTGTTTTATTTTATTTTAATGTCAAATATTACCAAAAATTACCTCCAGCTTTTTCAAAGTTTGATTAAATACTCAAAAATACTTAAAAGGTCAGTTCCCAGTTTCACTGCTATGGATTACTCTAACATGACATGTTTGTCACCTATTGTGAGTTGTGAAAATCCCCCTGTATCCAATGTGTTTTGTTTGGATTGAGATGGCATGCAGTTGATGGCTGTGACCTTCATGGTGGCTTAGATCCCTGGCTGGCACTGATTTTTGATTTAGTGCCGATCTGCTGCGCTTGTCACAGGCTGCAAGGTGCTTTCCATGCACTAATGGAACAGCTCAAGGGCAGAGGGGCCCTGTAAATGTCTCTTTCTCACCAACCACAGGCTAAATAGAGAGGTGAGTTTTCTACATGTGAATGACAGACTCTGAGATTACATGCAGGAGGTAATGCAAAATTTTAAAACCTGCACAGACTTGGCAAAAATAACAAGCATTTGCAAAGTGCAAACTCTAAGGTTATTCTGTCTGCTAATGAATATGTATCTGCACTATTAAAATGGAATATTTAACACAAATACTGATAATAAATCTTCATTTGGTAGCATGGAACTAACAATCAGTTCATGTGTCCTGTAGTTCAACTATACTTGTTAATAAATTCTACTACTTAATGATATCTTCAACAGAAAATTGCATATGTCCAAACTTTTTCCTTGTAAGAAAACACAAAATGATATAACTGTTCTGAAAGAGATAAGTTAAGAGATACAATATAACTTCTTGGCCTATATATCGTCTGGACTAGGCATCTTGACCACTGAAGGGTGTTTCGATATGCAGCATAAAACAAACAGGTGAATTTTGCCTTCTAAACCTACATGTGCCATGCTCTGGATTAGGTGATAGCAATTCATAACATATTAGTACTAGTAATAAACATATTACTAGAACATCTATAAGTGACAAAATCCTATTCATCCTTCAAGACGCAGCTCAAATGTTATCTCCTCCAGAAGCAATTTCTGATTCTCCCAAGACAAAATAATCTCTCTTCCATGAACTTCTACAAAAGATTTGTGCATTTCTTACTGTGATTATTGCTCTTTACCTTGTATAATATCATGTTTTATTTCATTTCCTGCAATAGACTGTAAACTCCTTAAGGGCAAGTACCATATCTATCTTTATAAAAATCACCTTACCTAGCCCTGTGCCTGGCACATTATAAATGTTCAATGAGTGTTTGCTGAATGAATGGATAATATGTGCCTACAAACTAGCAGTCTCTAATTTGACGAAATGTTTAGGTTATCAAGTATTTGTGGTGATTTTAACATTAACATTCATACCTGGCTGACTTATTATGTCTCTACTTCTTCAATCACACCTACAGGTAAATGGCTCCTCTACCATTCATAAATCGCACTTTAGGGTTTTTCATTTCTTTCTGACTCCGCTTCCCATCAACAAGACCACATGCTAAATCTAATTCTCATCTAGAGAGTCAACCTCACCAAACCAATGCTCTTCTATGCATGCTATTCAGATCACTCCCACATGTAAAATGCTTAGATTCCCTTACCTGATCGCAGAGTAATTCACAGGACATAAACTCCATCCATTTCTTAGGAATCTTTGAAACTACCTCATATGTAATTGGCCTTTTAGTATCTTAATTACTTTTTCTGACCCTTTGAGTCGTACATTAATTCAACAAATATTTATTGAGTGCCTATTGTACACCAGGCACTGAGAGCAAAGTACAATACAGTGCCGTGCAGTCCTCCGGAGTGTCAGGCAGTGTGCCATGGAATACCTAAAGCCACTGGGGAAACATGATGCATCGTTTTGGATAGGAAAATTAAATAATTTTTTAAAGTATTTTTATACTAAAATAAACACAAATAAATAGAACACATTTACATGAATTTTTAAGAGAAAACATGAGAATTCCCCCCCAAAAATCCCAATTTCAGTGGACTGCTTTTGACTCCCCTAAGTGTGCACTCATTCTCTTCTACCATTTAAGAAAATTCAGTTGGAAATTTTTGATAAGCTTTGTGAAAAAGCACATGTTTTGGAATATGGAAGTCTTAATTAGAATCCAAACTATTCTTCTCAATTACATATATTTGGGTGAGTTAAACACCATGTGCCTAAGTGTTCTCTTCTATAAAATGTGCATATAATATGTACCTTTTTGAATAATTGTAAGGATTAAATAAATTAATAGATGTAAAGTACAAAGACGGCACCTACTACACTAGGGTTTTTTCCCTCCCATTTCCTCCCTTTGGGAACTTCATCTCCTAAAAGAAACTTATTCGATTCTAATGTTATTTTGTATCTCTGCCATTTCAACTCCTTGCACCTGAACCACTGAATAACTGATATACTAGTTTAACCAAAGTGCATTTTTTCACAATAAATTCATATTCTGCATGTAGAATGGCCCATTAAGACTACATGGACACCACTCAGATGATCTACATAGTTTCTTAACCACTTTCAAATTTTCAAAAGCCTCCAGTACAACCATCTCACACTCTAAATGGCCTTCTTTTTCTCCTTCACTGGCTGAAATCCTTTTGCTGCCTCTTTTACCTTTGGATAGGTATCATACAAAGTTCCACTCTTAGAACTCATCTCTCCCTCTTTCTATTCACATTCCCTTTGGTGAGTGTATCTACACCAAAGACTTCAACCACCAACTCTATGCTAATGACCCCAAAATCTTTGTTTCCAGCCCTGATTTATGCTCTTGTCTTCAGATTCCACATGCCATTAAATGAACTGCCATCTACTCACACTCAAGTGGAGTAGAAACTTAAAATCAATCTTTGACTCTTATCTCTTTTTTAATCCCCTATAATCAATCACCAATTTCTGTCTTTAAAATATCACTCAAATCTGAATAGTCATTTACATTCCCATTGCCATAATTTTAGTCCAGGCCCTCATGACTTCATGCCTAGATTATTGCAATAGTCTCCCAGCTCAGTGCTTCTCAAAGCCTGGCTTCAGGTCACAATAATTTCAAGGAACTTTGCAAAACTATAGATTCCCCAGCCAGCCCATCCTTCCAAATTTAAAGTATCAGAACCTCGGGGACTAAAGCTCCCCAGTTGATTTCATTCACTACAAGATTTGGAACCACTGTTATAATTTATTCCTTGTCTCTGTTCTCTCCAATTTCAACAGATCAAGTATACTTTAATATCATTTAATATAGCACATCAGTTTTTAAGAACTTTCTGATAGCTTCCTGCTGCCAGCCACATTAAGCTGAAACTCTTCTGCCAATTTCCAACAGTCTCCAGAAGAAAGGTAATTACTTCAAACTGAATTCTTAGCCTGATAAGTACAGTATCCTCAATCTTATTCCCTTCTCAACTTCAGTTCACTGCTTAAAACTATTTCTTCTCCAACCACCCACCAACCTAAACACTATCAATCCTTTAAAGACAGCTTTGTCCAACCTTTTCACCAAGTGTCCTCTGGTCATACTCCTCTATAATCTCTTTTCTGCCTCGTATTGTAAATTTAAGTTAGTACTATGCTGTTTCATAGTTTTATCCTATTTATATTTCTATAAATCTTCTCTCCATAGATAGATTATAAATGTTATGAAGAAAAGAACTATGTCCAAAAAAAGTTTGTCATGTTTCTCCCATATCTCAAACAATGCAAGGAACATTACAGTTGCTCAACAGATTATTGTAATTAATTACTATCCATTGAATACTTATTCTGTAACAGACGTATGTATTCACTCATTTAATCTTCACAATAACCCTATGAACATTTTAACATAAAACTCATTTTATAGATGAGGGAATAAACCAGAGAGGTTAAATAACCTATCAAACTTGCCATGGGACCCAGCAATACCATTGCTAGGCATATACCCAGAAGAACTGAGAGCAGTGACACGAATAGTTATCTGCACAGTGATGTTCATAGCGGCATTATTCACAATAGCCAAAAGTTGGAAACAACCCAGGTGTCCATCAACTGATAAATGGATAAACAAATTGTGGAGTATACACACGATGGAATATTATGCAGCTGTAAGAAGAAATGAAGTTGTGAAACATATGACAACATGGCTGGAGGACATTATGTTGAGTGAAGCAAGCCAGACACAAAAGGACAAATACTGTAAGATTGCCCTATTATGAACTAAATATATTATGTGAAATATAAATATATCATGTGAAATATGAATATGGGT